>JBBMOE010000118.1:345000-348794 GCA_037975065.1 Chaetodon trifasciatus
ATGATACCAGTACCTTCATGGTTGTGGTTCGACACCACTGCTTCACCAGGCTCTTGTTCCTCACACTGTGGTCTCCTGTAGCAATGGCTGCAATGACTGAATGATCCAGCTACACAGAGAGAATCATGTTATGAGTAGTGCTGTCAATCGATTAAAATATTTAATCGCAATTAATCTCATGAATGTCATAGTTAACTCGTGATTAATCGCAAATTAATCGCACATTTTTATCTATTCTAAATGTCCCATTAATTATCATTTTAATACTCTTATCAACATGGAAAAGTGGATAGGCTTGCTTTGTGCAAATGTTTTTTATTGAAAACAACAACATGTAGTGTTATATTTCATACTAACATTCTCACTTCACATTCACATTTGAAGCAAAATCTCACACAATTTAACACTGTCAACAAACAAATGACAAAAAAAATAAATATTTGGTTACAAAAAAGCCCTTTCAACAACCCTTTCTAAGAGATCAAAACAGGGTGATACAAGATAAAGTTACAAAGTGCACATCATTGTAAACTAGGACTCAGCCTATAGTGCAGTTAAACCATGGCTTAAACTTTCCTTTCTTAAGTTTCCTTTGAACATACAAGCAGTCAGACTGTAATGCTCTTCTGTTTATTCACCAGAGGCTTATCAACCCAGCCTCTTATTTCTCTCCACAAAGAATGAACATTACTTGGCTATGGCTGCAGTAAGCTTGTTCTTAGTTGCGGTATCCATATGCCTCTGTGGAAAGCCATCCATTGTCACCTGGTTTTGACAAGGAGGCGACGGAGAATTCGCATTAGCCGTGTGTTTGGCCATCAAGTGGTATTTCAGACAGGATGTGCTACAGTGATAACTCAGTTCACACCAACAATACACACAGATAACTTTGGTCTTGTCAGTCGACCCATCTGGCAACTTTTTGAAACTAAACTTTCCATTCAGAATCTTGTTTGCATCCATTTCGGCGTTTTGCGTTTGACGTCCGCACAAACCGGTAGTCTACTCTTTTACAGCTAGCGAGCAGGCAAGACCAAACACGTGCGTGGGGCGTGCCTATTGTTTTGTTTCCAGTTTACAATTGGATCCTGTAGTTTTTCTACCGTTACTAGCAGTGGCCACAGCTTATAAAAAACTACAAGTTCACTAGGTCACAAAGAGCGTTAATCTTGCCATAAGAAAAATGACGCTGTTAAAATTGATTTGCGTTAACATGTTAATAACACAATATTTTTGACAGCACTAGTTATAAGATTATCAGAACATTAACAGTTCTGTTAGAATTACTGTTTATTGCTGCCATCAGTTGTCTACAGCAAGTGTGTCTGCACAATGTCGAACTGTGAAAGCTGTCTTGAATTTTTGCTCCTAAGCTGCTTTGTAGTGCTGTCGGACAGTTTTTATCTTTTGCCCCTGAGCACCGTTTCCTCATTTAAATGTGCAAAATCAGTGTAATATGTAACCATTTAATGTAGAATAATTATGCAGAATCTATTTAATAGGTGAGAGTTTGTGAGACATCTCCATCAGTTCACTTTAAAATGAGGAATATCATGTTTGCTCGTGAAGCTGTTTCTGCCCTTCACTGAATTTGCCTCTGCGTTTATCGTGAAAAGTAAAAGAAAATATTCCCTGTGCTTGTGGAAATATGCTGACACAGTACCTGGATGATAGTTTGGGTGAGTGGCTCAGTGAGGACTTTAAGGAGTTCAGGAGCTTCTTCTCCAGTATTGAGCTGCAGGGTGTCAACCACAGCCTGTGACATTCGCCTCAACAGTCCGCTCGCAGCTTCCAGAGGGAGAAGCACCAAAACAGACAGCCAGTTGAAACAGTCGTGGACTGTAGCTCCAGCAAATGCCCTGGAATAAACACAGTATCAGGTGTTTTTTTTTTTTTTTTTACTTAAATAAACACACCAGTAAAGTTGTACACACACAGCTGTACCTCTCAAACTCATCTCTCTCTCCAGCCTGCATTAGAGCAACAATGGTGTTAGTGACAGATGTTCCAATGTTGGAACCCATGATGATAGGAATGGCTGACTGGACATCCAGCACTGTACAGAAAAACATAATTGGACAAAAATTTTGCTCATAAATTTAGACTGATCAGTTGAATATGTGGTATTCTGTTGACCATATCAGGCAGGTATTACATGTGGAGGCACATTACCCACAACTAACATTGCTGTAGAATTGCTGAATATTTTAACTCACAACCAGAAGAGACAAGGCTGACTATGATGGAGGTAGAGGTGGACGAGCTCTGGACTAACACTGTCACCAGTATTCCCACTACCAGCCCTGCCACTGGGTTAGACAGGATGGCATTTTCCTGGAAGATGTCTCCTGCTACCCTGCCTGGAAGGGAGAGACAAAGAGATAGACAGTGGCATAGTTTTGGTATTTGAAGTCAAGCTTCGTATTCACAATAATAAATGAAACATCTATAAAACTACACGTTGCTGTATTTTTAAATGTATCTAAATGACAATGAAATTAGACAATGCTTACCTCCAGCTAGTTGGAAAGCAGAGCTTAAAATGTCAAGGGAGCAGATGAAGAGGTACAGGAGCAGAAAGAGGAGCGGGATTTTGCAGAGTGCAGATACTACTGTTTTCAATTCCATATTCAGATCCTGGAGGGCATCAGTTATAAGTAATAGAAGCAAAAATAATATATTTTCAACTGTGCAATAGTACAAAACACTGTATTTTATTATCTGTATCCTACCATGTGCAATTCAAAACTTAATAATGTGTGTGTGTATGTGTGTGTGTAGTTGATTTTTATTTTGTATTCCTTTTTATTGTCCATTTGATCTTTGTCTGCATCTCCTTCTTTATGTGTGCTGTTACTGCTGTCTGTCACATAATTTCCCCGGTGTGGGATCAGTAAAGTTCTATCTTATCTATCTTATCTTAGTTTACATGAAGCTAATGCAGAGTGGTCATATACTGCATCAGTGCAACAAAGAGCAAAGGTTAATTACATTCACTCTAAAGAAATCTTTCACCTAAATAAAATACTTCAAGCACACGCAGTAGGTTGTACAAATGCTGTTACTTCAACATACCTTTGGGTTTTGATGAAATTGTTCCTGTTCTTCAGAAAATGAATGCTGACTTACATTGCAGTTGATAGCAAGAAATAAAAAAATAAAAACTATTTTCTGAATGAAGAGACGAGCGAACGGATCAGAGTTTTTACAGCATACATTGCTGTAGTATAGGTAAAGAAAAGGGACAAGAGAGACAAGAAGATGAGAAAGAGAAGGAAGAGAGAAAAGGCAGACAAAGAAAGGGAGGTGCTACTCTGTAGTGTAGATTAACTTTGTTAGTAGAGCATGGATGACTGGTGATATAATGGATAGCTAAGATTCTCTTCCTCACCTTTATAGACTAAACCCTCACCACCTCTTTTTTCATAATGCATCCAAAAATGAAGTTATTTCATTAAGTTTTTTTTTTTTCATCTTTGTACATGTGCGCTGTGGCTACACCCACAGGCCCTAGTGGGTGTGTTCTCACCAGCATCTGCAAGGCGTGAGGCAGTCCCACGTCTGTTCTTGTCTTCTGTAAGAATAATCTTGAGTGCCACTGTTGGCCCCTAATGTGGCCTCTTCTGCAGTACACTTAGTTGGCAGTTTATTAGGTACAGTTTGGGAAATGCTTGTCTTAAAAAACAACAACAAAAAAAAACACTATTCATTAAATTAATTCAACAATTTCAGTCTTCAAATAGAAAATGATGTATCTTTATCATGGTTTCATAGAAATTATTGGCTGAGTTTAC
>JBBMOE010000119.1:0-25404 GCA_037975065.1 Chaetodon trifasciatus
TCTGTCTCCTCCTTTGGCTTCCCGGAGAACAAACGGCTGATGTCAGGTTGTGATCTGCAGAGGGTCACGTGACCGAGCCGAGCGCCGTCAGGTGGAGGTGTTTACCTGCGCCGTGTCAGCTGATCAGACGTCTGAACTTCCCGTTTGAACTCCGGCTGTGTTTGCTGCGGGGAGTTAATGCGTCGATCAGGAAGCGAGGCGTTCACTGACAGTCTGTCAAAACTCCACATCACAGAGCCGACGAGTTCACGGTCACGGCTCTTCTTCTTCTCCCGCGTTGTGTTTTCTGTGCTCGTGTCGTCGCCTCCTGCTGCGAGTTTCTCTCTTTGTCATCTTGATTTCTCTTCTGCTCTTTTTCTGACGTTTCTCTGCAGCTGTGAATTTTTGTCCCGTCAGGATTTCTGCTTGACGGCTCGACAATCGCTTTAGTTTTCTTGTTTTTCTAGTTTTTTGTCTCGTATGAATAAAGAGAAGCGGAGCGGCAGCTTGTGTGCAGAACCAGACAGAAACCAAATATCGCAGCATTAAATATAAAAACATGTTTAGGATGATGAAACAGCTCCAAATCTCATATTTAGGTCTCAATCACTCAGGGACGAGCACAGTTTAAATTATTAGTGAACATATTGTCCGTCTGAAATATTTAACTCCCTGTAGAGTGAAGCAGGCCTTTATATGAGACAGGCTTTAATCAGAGCAGAACTCTAGTTTCAGTTCCTCCTGTTTGTCTATCGGATCATATTTCAGTCCTCAGTGTTTCTGGAACTCCTCTGTTTACTGGAACGTCTTCTTTTGATCACTGTAAGCTACTTCACTCATGAAACCGAGCACTTCCTGCAAACATGTTTGTCCTTTTAATGTGAAAAATCTGAGCAGGAAGTGTTGAGTTTCACTGATAGCAGCTTAAAGCTAACGGCTGCAGGTTTTGACCACAGCAGCGCTGTAACACTTTCACACACTGTGCGTTCACACACGGCTGTTGACAAACTTGGAAGAAAACCGCTCCACAAATGTTTGGAAAATGTCCTAAAAGCAAATTGTGACTGATTAGCATTAGCATGCTCCCAGCTGGTTACAGTCTTAGCCCTCGGCTACAGTAGTTCACCAACGACTGTGAATCACCAAACTGATTAAAGTACCTGCTTCATGAGGATGAGGATGAATTTCACTGTGCTGCTTTGTGGCGTCAGTAAGATCAAAGAAAATCAAAGAAAAGACGAACGGACTCAAAATGATTTTAGTGCTAAAGAGAAAGCGTTTGCAGCAGAGCGGTGAGCTCCACCACGTGAGGCGTTATAACTCCGGTCATTCAGCTCCCTAAATCCTCCGCCATTGTTTAACTTCATGTTTTTATTTGAGGATTTATGGCGTCCGTTCAACAGGAAATGACAACATACCGCTGTATGTGATGATGCGTTCAGTGGCGTCGCCCTCTCCGTAGCGGGTGATGGGGGTTAGGCGGACCAGGTAGGACTCAGGTTTGATAAGTTCAGTCAGGTTGTAGGTCAGCAGCTCCCCCTTCTGGATGCTTCCCTCCATGGGGATCTCCTGCTCCCACCAACGAGACTGACCCATCTGAAAATACAAACCCAACAAAACGTTTTCTTACTGATGCGGACTCTGCAGTGACTCATTCAAGACTGACCCCTGAGCTGACCGACCGAACTCTAAACTGAAAAACTAAATCTAATCTAAACCTCTAAACTGAGCTCGAGACCAAGCCTTAAACCTTCAGTCTGATGGGTTCACGTTCTTCAAGGAGGTTAGAAACACGTTCTCTAAGATTATTAAGTGGTTCATAAACGAGCGGCAGCACTTTAAAATCTATTTTATGAGTAAGTGGAAGCCAGCATGAAGATTTAAGAACAGCAGGAATGTGCTCAGGGCTCCTGGTTCTCACCAGAACTCAGCAGCAGATTTGAGTCTATTAAAGAAAACATGTCTGACTTTTCATCTTCATTGCTCTGGAGTCAAATGAGGCTGATGGACTGCAGGACGTCTCTCTGTGAAAGTAAATCTGACCGCGAAGGAACGTGAACAGGATGAACATCAGCGGAACCCTGAGGAACGTCACATGTCGCGATGATCCACCTATGAGAGACTGACCTTTGACCTCAGGAGCTCTTTTGTTTCTCAGCTGCTGCATCCTCCTCCTCCTCTCTCCTTCCTCCTCCTGTAAACTTCCTCCAGTCTCTCTGCATCTTCATCGTCTTCTTCTTCCTCTCTCTTCTTCTTCTTCTTCTTATCATTTTCTGTCCCATCAGCACTTCCTCCCTGCTCTCTCTCTCTCCCTCTCTGCAGCACACTGCTGAGTATGAATGAAAAGACAGGCCGGTTGCCATGGCAACAAGCCCTCCTCCTCCTACTCCTCCTCCTCCTCGTTAAAGCCAGGCTGATGCTGCAGGAGTCTCAGGTAGAGACGGAGTGTCCCGTCCAGCGCCGTGTTTGACGTCACATTTGTCATTTTGCCGTTTCTAACAGCTGAAGAGTTGTTCTTTGAGCTCAAACGTCTTCTTCGTGGTTTCAGATAAAGTTGATTTTGATGAAGCAGATCGATCGATCTGAAATAAGATCCGCTCAGACCTCCTGCCATCATGATTCAATGGTTTACTGCTTCACGTCTTTGAACACAGAACATGGATCATGTTACAGTGAGGGGAGGGAAGCTGTTAGCAGTTAGCATTGTTAGCATCTGTTAGCAGTGTCAGTGTGGCGTGCACATGAACACACCTGAGCACAGGAAGCTGCTGCATACTCACCTGTCTGATGCCGAGTCTGTAGGCCAGGATCCGGTCCACAGCGTTGGGCTCCATCTGCGTCCACTGCAGCTTGAAGCCGTAGACTCGAGGTCGGTTCTGCCACAGAGCGCTGTAGGTGTCGTAGTAGAACTCAGGAGCGTAGGCCTTCCCTGAGGAGACACGGGGTCAGAGGTCACAGGGGGCCGGACAACAAAAGCAAACACGACACGTTTCAGCCAGGACTCTGGACTCCTGTCAGCTGTGCCGTGATGCGTTCACTGTCATCACGTTCAGCCTGTCAGAGGACAGAGTGAACTGTGGGACTGACCCTGACTAACCCAGTGATGCATCTAAATCCCTGCAACCCTTAAAGATGTCACGGCCTCCATGTTTGTTTATCCAACAAAAGAGACGAAGAGGAAACGATGAAAGAGCAAAAAGACAGAAGAAGAAGAGTCACAGTGAGTGTTAATCTCACAGGCAGCAGGATTATGAAGCTCCACTTAATATGACAGTAAACAGTGTGTGTGTCTGTGTGTGTGTGTCCGTCAGCTCTCTCTCTCTCACACACACACACACACACACACACACACACACACACTGTGTCAGTGTGTTTCTGCTGATGTGCAGGTTGGCGGATTAAACCACCAAAGAAGAAGTCACCTGACTGGACGAAGCCTCCAGCATGGACGACCTGATAACACAGAGCTGAGTCCTGATTGGCTGACTCAGAGGAATTCTTCACTTCATTTCACTCCTTTGACAAAATAATCTCAACTCAAGCTCCACTTACGAACTTCAGCGACCGGCTGCTGCAGTTTGACCACTGAAGACGACTGAGAGACCTGCCGATGAAGACCATGAGAGGTGGCTGAAAGCTGACTAAAAACAGAACATGGGACAAACGTTGGACCGAAGCAGAGATACTGGACTGAAGCTCAGCTCTGAGCAGCTGAACGAACCGGAGCACAGGGACGGGTCAGGTGGAGGCTGACGCCCGTGCTGTGAAGACCCGTCCAACGGTCTGAGAGACGTTTTGAGCTTCATTGTTCTGAGGATCTGCTGCCGCCTCGTTGCGGGATGAGCGAGCTTCAAAACGCCGTCGGCGTGTTCACACCTGATTAACAACACAAACTTCACCTCAGCGACGACAAGCCTGAACTAATCGCCGTCCCTCTCCTTCAGCTCTCCATCCCGAGCTTACAACCTCCCTCTTTAACTGCTTTCTGCTGCCGCCTGCAGAACGCGCTGCTGCTCGCCGCCGCCGCGATAAGAGGCTTAACGCCGCCGTCGGGTTTACGGGAAGAGTCTCGCAGCGCTGACAGGGCGTCTCTGCGGGGGAGCTTTCATCAGGAGAGGACGGAGATACGAGTTGACTCGGCCGGCGCTTCCTGCGTGACGCCTGGCGTTCAGAGAGCGGCGCTCAGCCACCGCTCCACGTTTCCATCAGAGATTCAAAGCAGGCCGTTAAATCTGCACTGATCCCATGTTTTCCACCCCAATACGTCTCTGACGACCGAACTCAGCCAATCAGCCGAGACCAGAAGCCAATCAAACACCAGAGCTGAGACGTTTGTGGCGTGAGAGCAAAGCAGGATTTCAGGTCAGCTGATTTCAACTGTGAATCCTCTGCTGCTGCGGACTCTTCAGAGCTCAGCTGCTGAGACTTTGATGTAGATTCGATGTGACGTCAGTCCTGCTTTATCAAGCTTTGTTAAAATGTGATATCATGTGTCTGGTTTCTAAAGTACGGAGGCCCTGAAGGCTCAGGTGGAGTTTCATGAGGACTGAACAAATCAAGGTTTCTACTCGGCTTAACGTCGCCGACCTTTCACACTCGACTCCGTTTGACTCTGCTGCTGAACGCCAAAGAATCCCAGAGAGACCGTCTGGAGGCTTCGGCGCTCCTCCTGTGGACGCTCCTCCTGTGGACGCTCCTCCTGTGGACGCTCCTCCTGCTGCCGTTTGGTCCATGGTCAGAAAACTGTGCCTGCTTGTTAGTGTTCACAACTGAACGGTTCGTCTCCTTTAGGAGACATTTATCTTGGCCAGACGCAGTGGACACGCAGCAGCGCACACGTATGATCAAAGTACTGTGAACGTGCAGCATCACGCGCAGATCTGACCCTGCACGACGCCACACATCCACTCATCATGGACGGAAGATATGACTTCAACAATAAGTACCACAACAAGCAACACATTCGTCTTTCTGCGGCCTTCAGCGCCGTGTTTTGGGAGGATAATGAGCATATTGATCACTTCACTCGATGCCGACACACCCCGTCAGTGTGAGGTGTGAACGCAGATGAACTGAGACAACACAAGACTTTGAGCCGAGACGCTTCGTCTTCGTCCCCTCGTGTGTTTCCTGTCTCTCTATCCTGTCGCACTATGAAGAAAAAGGACTAAAACATGAAAAACAGATCATCTGAAGCAGTCTGAAACAGCTCTAGCTATAGATCAGCTGTGAAACCAGCTCCTTTACATAACGCAGACGGTGTCAGAGGAGGACAACAAGCAGCAGAAGTGCAGTCGTGGACGATGAAGCTTCGTCATGAAAAGTTCAAACACACACATTCATGTTGTCTTTTAGCCTCGAAGACCTGAAGTGTTGGTTCAGCATCAGAGGAGGCAGCCAGGTGCTAACGGCAGGAAGTCCTCTGATGCTCCTGCAGAGAGGAAAGCGTTTGTTGTCAGCTCAGATGTGAAGCTTTCCTGAAGCTCTGCACATTATTTATGACGCTTCGACTCCCTGAAGGGAACTCTCAGTGTTTCTCTGCTGCAGCCTGCCAGCACGACGATTCAAAGACGAGATAAACTCTAATTAATCATCATGTTCGCGTCCTCCAGATGGAAACATTTGAAGTTTGAAAACAGCTAAGATTCCCATCAGGCCTCGGGGCCGTTAACACCTCCTCATCAACAGCCGCAGGAGGCGTCACACCGGCGGGAAACGGGTTCGGCCTGGAGGAAGAACGGCCGAGCCGCTGCAACGTCTTCGGGGCAAGTCCACATCTGAAGCGTGTCTCCGGTCACTCGAGACAAGTTCAAAACTAGTCGAGTCATCTCAGGTCATCAGAGACACGTCCACCTTTAACTGAGGACAGAAAGTCTGCTCACACCTTCACGTCAACATCCCGTCATGCCCCAGTTGAGCCAACTCACCGGTGACCAGGAAGGTGCAGCGCCCGGCCCCGGCCTCGTTGGTGATGTCACAGGTGTACTCGCCGTAGCCCTCTCGGTTCAGAGCTCTGACGAGGTAGTTGGTGTCGTCGCGCTGGTCGCTGAACTGTCCCACGGTGAGGAGGCGGGAGCCCAGCTTCCACTCGTATCGCAGCAGGCGAGCGGGGTGAGCTCGCAGCAGGCGGCAGCTGAGGCTGAAGGCCCGGCCCAGAGCCTGACGGATCTCAGTGTACACCGGCTCCACAGTGGGAGGGACTGAGGGACAGAGACAGAGACAGAGACAGAGACAGAGACAGGAAGTATGAGGCCACACGGAGAGAAGAACATCAAAACAATCCAAAGCTCAGAGCTGCAGCGGAAAACCTTCAGACCAGATCAGACCAGACCAGACCAGACCAGACCAGACCAGATCAGATCAGACCAGACCAGACCAGATCAGATCAAACCAGACCAGACCAGACCAGATCAGACCAGACCAGACCAGACCAGATCAGACCAGACCAGACCAGATCAAACCAGACCAGATCAGACCAGACCAGATCAGATCAAACCAGACCAGACCAGACCAGACCAGATCAGATCAGATCAGATCAGATCAGATCAGACCAGACCAGATCAGATCAAACCAGACCAGACCAGACCAGACCAGATCAGACCAGACCAGATCAGACCAGACCAGATCAGACCAGACCAGACCAGACCAGATCAGACCAGACCAGACCAGATCAAACCAGACCAGATCAAACCAGACCAGACCAGACCAGACCAGACCAGATCAGACCAGACCAGATCAGACCAGACCAGATCAGATCAGATCAGACCAGACCAGACCAGACCAGATCAGACCAGACCAGACCAGACCAGACCAGATCAGACCAGATCAGATCAGATCAGATCAGATCAGATCAGACCAGACCAGACCAGACCAGATCAGACCAGACCAGACCAGACCAGACCAGATCAGACCAGATCAGATCAGACCAGATCAGACCAGACCAGACCAGACCAGATCAGACCAGATCAGACCAGACCAGACCAGATCAGACCAGACCAGACCAGATCAGACCAGACCAGACCAGACCAGACCAGATCAGAATCCCTTTGAAGTCTTTATCAAATCAAAGTCTCACATTGAGCCTCCAGTCTGGATCCAGGTGCTGCAGGTCCTCATTCACACCTCTGAAAGGCATCAGACCAAGTTCCAGATCTGATGTGGATCAGAGTCAAACTGGTTTAAAGAACGTAACTCTGCTGCTCGTCAGACGACTGACAGAGTAATTTAATATGACCTGATGTTTGTTTTGTGCTGATGAGACGCTGCATAAACTCTTCATCAGAACAAAACACCTGGAATATTTCTCTCTAATCAAATGCTTCACGTCATGCAGTTTGATTATTGATGTTTCAACGATTATGAACCAAATGACGACTGAAAACAAAACGTGACAGAATGTTTAAATTCAACAAACTGTTTTTTGTCTTCTCAGGACAGAAGCAGAGCTCAGAGTCTGATCTCTGGGTTAAATCCCTCCAGCTGAACTTCCTCTGAGGACTTCATCCACATCACAGGTGTCAGCGCACAGGTGGACGTCCTGATGGAGAGTCTGAGCGCTGCCTGGCTCCAGGGACGAGGCGGCGGCAGCTCCGATGACTCGTCGGGCTGAGAGGTCGGAGTCCCGCCCCCGGCAGATTGAAACTGGGCGGACACGATCACAGGTCTAAAGAAAGTCTGACGTCCTGCTTCACTCATTCTTCTGCTTCATCGAGCTGAACCTGCGTCCTTCACAAAGGCCTTAATGATGGCGCCACCATCTGGCCAGCTGGGCTCATGTGTCAGGAGAGACCAGCACGTGGTTTCAGGTTATGGGCTGGCTCGGTTTTACAGCAGGAACAAAGAGAACAGCAATAAACAGTGACTGAGCCCTAAACATGAACATCTGAGCGCACACACACACACACACACACACACACACACACACACACACACACACACACACACACACACACACAGATAAAGGTCTGCAGTTCATCTTGACCCCCCAGAAATGTTTCCAGGACCGTCCTCCTGTCTGGGGACTCAGTCCAGGAACATGTAAAGGTCAGCTGGACGCCTTTGCTCCACGGCGACCTTCAGCTCAGCGCTCTGACTGGACAAAGAAGACTTCTGTCCCTGCTGCTTGATTCCCATAATGCACTGTTGAGGATGATGTTCCAGCTCGTTCATCAGCTCTTCGCTGCAGTTTTTATACTGAAAACTTTGTATGTTAAAGTTTTTCTGTGGTTGGAGCAGCGTCATGAGGACACTGAGGACGAGTCCACGAGTCCACGGGTTTTTAATCCAGGACTAAATGACCTCCAGAGCTGCTTCCCTTCCTCTCTGAACACTCTTCCTGGGACTGTGGAGACCCCGACGCTGGACCTCAACACGTCGCTCATGTTAAAAAGCAGCCTGAGAGATTCAGCTTCTGTTCTCGTTTGTTCTTCCGTTCACGACTCCACTGAAACTGTCCCCTCGTTTGGACAAATCTGTCAGGGTTCAACATGTTTCTGGACTGTGAGGACAGCGATGTGACGGATGTCCCTCTAATCCACGTTGCAGTCAGTGGACAGAGGTGATTTGTGTCTGCTGTGCTGTGACTGTAGTTTGAGGGGACGCAGCACCTCGACGTCCCCCTGACGTCCCCCTGACGTCCCTCTAATCCGTGTTAAAAAACGACCTTGGGAGGATTTTGAACAACAGCCACAGTCACACGTTTCCCTTTGAGTTCTTCTGTCTGTTCGTGGCTTTGAAGAAACGTACTGAAGTCCAGAGGAGGACGTTCGACTGTGGGGACGTCACCTCACGTCACTGTCAACCCTGTAATCTAGTAAAATAACAACACGCTGTGAGGGATTATTGTCAAAGTAAAAGCCTGAAAAAGTCCTCACAGCTCATTTGAAATGTTACTCAGCAGCTTTTCTCCTCGTACTTCATTAGCATATTCATGAGAAGTGACTGAGAGGCGAGCAGACGACCAGTAATCCACAAACTGCAGAGAAATGAATGCACACGTCGCTTTGTTCCAGCTGCTCGAACACGCTCCAGAGTTCATGTTCAACTGGTCATTCTGCACATTTCTTCCTGCAGTTTTTCAGTCGGCAGCTTTTCCAGGATTACTGAGCTTTCTTTGCTTAACAGCAGTTGGAAGTTAAATCTGCGTCGTGTGACTTGAATGTTGTTTGACTGATTTCAAAGTAATCCACCTGTAATCTGAGCTCACTCTAATCTGCTTTGTGTGGCTGCGCAGTGAAAACAGTAAACACACTGCAAGAAGTTTAGAGCAGAGAGACTTTAAAATCCTACTTTAAAGACAAGTAAACAAGCATTAGCAGCAAAAGGTAAAAAAATGTAATCACCCAAAAACCAAGACAGAGGAGAACGTCTGTGTTCAGACCAGAGACAACAAGACAGAGGAGAACGTCTGTGTTCAGACCAGAGACAACAAGACAGAGGGGAACGTCTGTGTTCAGACCAGGTCTGAGTCCAGGTACGGTCAGGGGATGCTAACAGTGTTTGGACATGTACGTGGACACGTCCTGGATGGAGGCTGAGGGAGCGTCTGCTTTACGGTCACATATAAGGTCCTGATGCTGGTCACTTTGAACCGTTACGTGTTTTCACTCCACTGAAAGGTGTGTGTGTGTGTGTGTGTGTGTGTGTTTGTGTGTGCGTGTGTGTGTGTGTGTGTTACCCACACTGCACCACCAGTTGGATCAGGGCCTCTCTGGGTTTCACGTTGAAGCCGTTGTATTGGCTCGTCTGGCAGCGGTACGTCCCGCTCATCTCTCTCGTCACGTTGCTGATCCTCAGGACGCCGTCGTAGCTCTCCGTCTCGGCCGAGCCGTCCGGCATCAGGGGCGTTGCTGCCGCCGCCGCAGCCGCCGCCCCGCTCTCCTCCACCCGGGACCACAGGATGATGGGTTTGGGTTTCCCTGAGACCAAACACTGCAGGTCCACGGTGTCGCCCTCCTGAGCGATGAGGTGAGAGCGCCCCCTGGGGACGGTCAGCTCCGGAGGAACTGCAGGTAGAGACGGCACACGACACACCTTAAAACAACACCTGAAAACATTTATTCACCATTGGAGCTCAGGAGGAGGACAACCCCACTGCGACATCATTTAGACTTTAACAGACTTTCTGCTCTGTTTGAACAAACTTTATCGTCAGTCAGAAAAAGACAGTGAACAACCAGCTCTATGCAGAGGACAGAGAAAGAGCTGCTGTTTGGAGAGGGAGGGGTGAGGGAGGGGTGAGGGAGGGGTGAGGAAGAGCGAGGCTGCTGGACTGTTTTAGCATTTATTTTCCTTATGGGAATACAGCAGCGACCCGAGCGCGACCTTCTGTTTTAACACGAAACATCCGTCAGCGAGTGTTCAGCCTGCGACTGCAGCGACGCTGCCACTGAAATGCTCCATCCTCCCTCTCTTCCATCCTCCATCCCTCCCTCCATCCTCCCTCTCCTCCATCCTCCATCCCTCCCTCCATCCACCCTCTCCTCCATCCATCCTTCCTCTCCTCCCTCCATCCTCCCTCTCTCCCTCCTTCCTTCCTCCTCTCAGGCTCTCTGAATGTTTCCTCCCGTCCACCAAGGTCACAAACAAACAGGAAGTCAGCCGCCGCCAGTAGACGCTCGCCTGCATGACGTCCGTCTGAAGGAAAAGTTCTGCTTCTTTTCGCTCTGCACAAACTGAATGCAGAGGTTTGCAACCGAGTTCAAGGGCTGCAGGGCTTTCTCCAGCAGTGACAGAGGAGGAGGAGGAGGAGGAGGAGGAGGAGGAGAGTTTCAAAGATCTTTCCGGATGGTTTTTCACTGATGCTCAGAGGCCGATGAAGCTTCCAGGAAATAAAGACTTTGACTCACTGATCTGAGGACAGCGTGACCTCGTCCTGCTGTCTGAATGATCTTTGAGCTGGTCGCTTTAATCTTCGTCTGAATTCATGACAAAACACAACGCAGACTCATATCTCAGTGCCGCAAAGCGAAGCTTTAAAACACGTTTCATTCAGACAAAATCCAGACAACGTTCAGAGGCGCCGCCTGAGAGAGTCGGTCTGATGAAAACACTGTGACCACGACTTCACGCTCATCCAACTGCAGATAAATCAGACCACTGTCCACGTCTGTCCACATCTGTCCACGTCTGTCCACATCTGTCCACATCTGTCCACATCTGTCTACATCTGTCCACAACACACAAATGACTTTTTCTGCCGTGTCAACTTCAGCGTCTTCACTCAGTGACGTCAGTAAGACATAAAACTAAAAACTGACCAATAAACCTGATTTCTGACCCCTGATCAACAACATCCTGTCCAGCGGTGCAAAGAAACGAAGCACATTTACTCAGGTACTCTACTTTACTACTCTGAGGTACTTCCCTTTTATGTAACGTCATACTTCTACTCCACTACATTTACTCGATCAGTAACTAGTTCATTTACAGTATTCTAACGGCAGGACTTTCACCGTAACAGAGTACTTTTATGCAGTAGTATTGCCACTTTAATCCAGAAAAATACCTGAATACTTGTCTGAAGATCTGGGTTTGTCTTCAGGTGAGGTGTGTCAAAGCCCCGCCTCCGTCGGGACTCACCTGTGGTGGATGAGATGTTGACGTCGATGCTGATCTCGGGGGTTCCTCCGTTCCTCAGCGACGCCACGCAGGTGTAAGTGCCGAAGTCAGTGAACTTGAGGTCGATGATGTCGAGGTTGGTGGTCCCCGGCGAGACGTCGGTGTCGGTGTGGGTGATGACCATCCGCTCGGAGCTCCTCAGCGGCCGGCCGTTCTTCAGCCAGCTGAACTGCAGCTCCTCCGGCGGCGTGGCCTCCACCTGGCAGCTGATCTTCACCTCCCGGCCAATCTGGATGTTGTCGTCGTTGTGGTACGGGTCGGGCGTGATCCAGAAGCGACCTTTGCGAAGGCCTGCAGGAGAAGGACGAACACAGCAAGACAAACTTCAGTTCCACAGAAAGATTCATCAGAGTTTATGCTGAAGCTGAAAAATCAAAGGGAAGAATGAAACATCAGGACAGATCGGGAAAGAACAGAGCTTGTTGTCTTCTGGTTGCACCGATCAATCGACGGACACATCAGTCGGACACATTTGGCGTCTTCAACAAACAGTCCACCCCCAGCCCAGGGTCAAAGGTCAGACTACCACCGCCGATCACTCTGTGGCTCGTTTCTGTGGGACACTGAGGCCGGCAGCAGGGTTTTGTCTGTCCTCATGTTTGAGAGATCACACTTTCTCTTCCTGCCGTGGAGAAACTAATCCGTCCAAATGAGGCTTAATTATCTCTGAAACCATTTGTTCAGTTTAATCCTGCGACTGTCCGCGGCCACGTGCTGCTGCTGCTCTTCATCACTCCTCGTTTCACCACCAGCAGTCTGACGGGGCTCATCACCTGTGTTCACACCGCTAACGCCTCTCCTCACAGCCAATCAGATCGTAGTAACAGCTGACATCACTGCATTATAAAATATTAAGCGTGACTGTTTTGGATGATTGAATCATTCGTGTGTCAGTCCGATCAGCTCGTTGGTCCACAGAAACTCGTCTTTGTACGAGACCTTTAACGGATCTCCTGCTCAGGTTTCGACATGTTTCCTGGAGACGTTCCTGCTCCATCAGACGCTTCCTCCACCACCAGCGTTCATGTTCATGGAAAGTATTCGTTGTCCTTTGTTCATTGTAAATGAACGAAATATTGACACCCAACGTTAAGGTGAAATCTGTTTATGAAGCCCTGACGAGTAAAGACGAGGTGGCGCAGTCAGCTGCTTTCGAAATCCGTCACCTTGTTAAAACACAGTAACAGGAAGTGAAGAACTCTGAAACGTCAGTTTATGACAAACTACAAACACACGAGCAGCAAACCATCAGAGACACGTGAAACGTCTGTTTAGTGAGGACCTGAGCCATAACTGTTCAACCTAACCTTAACTTAAACTGAACTTAACCTAACCTTAACTTAACCTGAACTTAACCTAACCTTAACTTAAACTGAACTTAACCTAACCTTAACTTAACCTGAGCCTAACGTCACCTTAACCTCTAACTTCTGTAATGTTCCTTCATCTCCTCCTCCTCCTGTCAGTCGCTGCTCTGTACGAGCTGAGTCTTCAGTGGACGCCTGCAGAGACCCGAAGGTTGTAGTTCAAATCCCAGCTCTGTGTGTGTGTGTGTGTGTGTGTGTGTGTGTGTGTGTGTGTGTGTGTGTGTGTGTGTGTGTGTGTGTGTGTGTGTTGGGGGTACGAGGATATAAATAGCTTCAATTCGTGAGGCGAGCAGCTGATTGTCCTTGTTCGTTAAGATTAAAGCAAGAACGCCTCGGAACAAAACCCTGCGTGTGACAGCATGTGTGTGTGTGTGTGTGTGTGTGTGACAGCGTGTGTGTGTGTGTGTGTGTGTGACAGCGTGTGTGTGTGTGTCTCACTGCGTCAGTAAAAGGTCTGTTGCATAACTAGAGGTGGACACAGCCTCACACACGAAAGTCACTCCACACACACACACACACACACACGTGCAGTCACACACGGAGGTGCACGCATGTGTGCACACACACACAGTTATGTACACACATGCCTACCATTACATGTGCACACACACACACACACACACACACACACACGCTGACATGGTGCTGTCAGCACAGTGTAATGAACTGAACGATGACACGAGGCTTAAAGACAGAGTGAGCGTCTGTGACCCTGTTACCAATGACAACAACAACAACAACAACAACAACAACAACAACAACAGCAACAACAACAATGATAACAATGAACCTCATGAACCTGCAGAGACTGAACCAGAGGTAGAAAGAGGTGACAGGGGTCGAGACAAGAGACAAGAGTCTGTAGTCAGAGGACAGGAAGCTGCAGACAGAGGACAGGAAGCTGCAGACAGAGGACAGGAAGCTGCAGACAGAGGACAGGAGGCTGCAGACAGAGGACAGGAGGCTGCAGACAGAGGACAGGAGGCTGCAGACAGAGGACAGGAAGCTGCAGAATCTAATCTTAATCTAAGGTAATCTTAAATTTACTTTAAACTAAACCTTAATTTAGTTTCTGCTAACCTAACCTTAATCTAACCTTAACCTAATCTTAATCTAACCTTAATCTAACCTTAACCTAATCTAAATCTAATCTTAATCTAACCTTAACCTAATCTTAATCTAATCTTAATCTAACCTTAATCTAATCTTAATCTAATCTTAATCTAACCTTAATCTAATCTAAATGTAAGATAAGGTAATCTAACATTGATTCAAATACACCTTAACTTAAAATCTAATCTCAAACTAAAAAAGAAAAAACAGATTTAGAGATGAAGGACTCATAGACACATCATGTTCATCCTCCTCCTCCTCACCCTTCACCTCCTCCTCCTCTGTCACTCCCACTGCTCTCCCCTCTAATTCCTCCCTTTTCTTTCATCACCTCCTCCTCTCCACCTCTGTCATCAGCTTCTCTTCCCTCTCACCCTTCATCACCCCCTCATCCTCATCTGGCTCCTTTACATTTACCGTCTCTCATCCCTTCATCCTCCTCCTCCTCCTCTTTCAGCATCACATCCTCCTGCTATATTTCTATTTCTCTTCCTCCTCCTCCTTTTCCTCCGGACAAGTACACCTCCCCTGTCCATAAGAATCTCTCTCACACACACACACACACACGTACACACACACACACACACACACACTGGTCCATTAGCAGGAGTATGTGTCAGACTGGGAGGACTGGATGAGAGACTACTAACATGACAGAAAGAGAGAGAGAGAGAGGTGCATGATGGGAGTTAAATAAGTAAGGAGAAGCGAGTCAAGCTGACAAGCTGCAGGGTCAGCAGCTAACACACACACACACACTCACACACACACACACACACACACACTCACACACACACACTCACACACACACACACACACACACACACGCACACTCACTCACACACACACACACACACACTCACACACTCACACACACACACACTCACACACACACACACACACACACACACGCACCCTCACTCACACACACACTCACACACTCACTCACACACACACACACACACACACACACACACACACACACACACACACAGAGGTGAGTCATGCTGTTGAATAAAACACAGTGGACAGAGGAAGGAAACACAAGAAATGACTCGATGTTTTATTATTATTATTATTATTAAAGGGAAAATTCAACATTTTGGGTTTTATTCAGTGTTTTTCTCTTCATTCAGGTTTTTATCAGATTCATTCTCTGCTGTTCTTTCTGACTGTCAGGTGTTCAGTACAGAGTCAAGCTAGCCTAGCTTAGCATAAAGACTGGAAGCAGGGGGAAACAGCTAGCCTGGCTGTACCGCTAAAGCTCGCTGGTTAACACGATGTATCCCAATTTAGTCTGAACACAAACAGAACTGCAGTATGTAGAGTTACGTGCTGGAAGAAGCAGAAGAAGAAGCAGCAGATTAAATTCTCTCCTTTTCGCTGCACACATCTGATCTGACCAACCTTCCTCTCATTAACACATGAATCGAACAGAAATGTCGTATTTCCATTGTGCTTTCTACTTTTTCTCCTTGGACGTTTTTGCCGCTCTTTTGAACACGTCATCCTGTTACGCCCTCTTCCTCCACATTATGGATTTCTGACTGGAGATTTGGCGCCACCTACTGCTGATCTCCATGATCCAGCCGGTAACAATCGCATCTGGAGTGGATGAAAAACGGCATTTTTTTACATTTTCTTTTGCAGATTTGGTTAAAATTTGTTCAGCTGTTGTCTGTTTAGCTTCTAAACTACCCAGCTGGCAAACTGGTAATTAGCTAACTGGTTGTGCCCCACTTGGCTAACTCCGCTATTTAGTGCCAGCATATGACCGCCTAGCTAGCATCACAAGCGTCGCTACATCAGTTCCAGACCTCAGTGTCATGATCACCGTGACCTGTTGATTGATCCAAATAAGTTTGACCACGTGTCAGAAACAATCAACCAATCGCAGCTTTGAGGACAGGATTGTGTTCGTACATCGCTAGCTGGCTATCAACTACATGCGTGAAAAATATCCACGTTGAAAATGTGGACGAGATGTTTGCTGCCGCACAGATTGTTGTAGGTCGACTTACAGAAACAACGACTCCTAAACATTTAGTTAACAGCTAGTAAGAAACTTTACGTAGCATCGCAATATCACGATAGCTGTGTGAAGTCTGATACACGGTGTGGAGTCAGACTGAACCTAGCTTAGCAGGCGTCTGTAGCTGCTGCTCATCTCTGCTGCAGGCTACGTTAGCTGCTGCTAGCATCGCACACCACAATCTCACACATGACTGTCGGCAGTCGAGTTGCATTGTGGGTAATGAAAGCGGCGGGTTTTGAGAGGGAAGAAGAAGAAGGAGTGAACAAAAAGACGATATCTGCCTCGTTCTTTGTTCAGCTTTTAAAAACTGTCCGTCATGCAAAGCTAAATCTGTGCAGTGCTCTTTAAATGGGATTTGTCTTTCTGTCCCATTGGTTTGACGCTGCCGTCTCTGCTGGAGGCTCTTCAGCTTATCTCTGCAGTACAGCCTGACCACACACACACACACACACACACTCACACTCATGTTTTGTCTTTGTAAAACCTCCTGATTGACTTCATCAGCTGTCATGAGACAGATGATGACCTGTCCTCCCAGTGCATGCTGGGACAGTGTCCAGCCCCTCAGGGTCAGAGTGGGACAGGTGCTTTAGGACAGACGGATGAACTGATTATCAACGTTTCCTGAGCCTCAGACGTCTTTACTGAGACTCTGATCACTTTCTTGTCTTTAACCTGCAGAGAAGCTTCAGTGTTAGAACAGCCTGACAAACTGCGTCCTGTCTTTCTGTCTCCTGTCTGTCCTCTTCAGTATCTGGTGTCTGGTTTGAGAATGAACACAAACAAACAGAAGTGAGAGCAAACATCTGTCACAGCTCAGTCTGATTTTCTTCTCATCCTCTCAGACGCATCATCAAAACTTGACAAAGCGCTGACGCCGTTCAGGACGGTTCACGGCGACGCTGCAGGAGGCGACAGCACGCGGCGGATTTGATTCATGAAGACTGAAATCATCTGAGAGCTTAGCGTCTCTGCACAGACGCAGATAAATGCTGGGTTTGTTGTGGTGCGTTGGATCTATTCTGGTCTATTCTGCAACAGCTTGTTCGTCCCAAACAACAAGCAAAGACGCCAACGTGCTTTTGTACCTGCGGCGACCGAAGCCGAGGACTCACCTGAACGCCGTTAGAGCCCACAGACGCAAACACAAGGAAGAGACGACAAAGACGGCACCTTTCAACAGGTAGACGCCGTCAGAGCTGCACACAAATCCCAGAGGAGCTAAAGTCTCATGTGACTGAACCAGAAACAAGAAACACATCTCAGTTCCTCTGAAGCGTCTGATCTGTTGCTTCGCTCACGTCGTCTGAGCATCGCGCACAGAGAAGGTGAAGTCTGGATGTGCTGATCCCCGGCTGAGCGGGAGTTTACGCATGGAAACACACCTGCAGTCACATGACGGACTGTGATTGGTCAACTAACAAATGATAACTGACAAATCATGTCAGTGTTTTTTTTCAAAGATTCTCTGGTTTCATCTCCTGTAAAATGAGGATTTGTTGCTTGTCTCGATCACATACTTCATGAACTGAGCGTCTTTGGATTTGGGACAAAACCAGACTGGAGACATCTTGGACAAAATGTGAAAGAGTCCCCCTCGCTTCCAGTCTTTGTGCTAAGCTAGGCTAAACGTGTCCTGGACCGATCCTGCACTTCATTTTGGAAGGATGTGACCAGCGAGCAGCGTGTCTGTATTTCTACTTTATGGGGACGCTGACAGCACACCTGCTCTGTGGGGACTCCGCCCCCATGGCAGGTCCCCCTGAGACAAACCGTGTTGATGTCCTACCTCTGACCAGTATGGTTGTGGACTTCTTGGCGGGATTGCCCACGTTGTTGGATGCCATGCAAGTGTAGGCGCCGCCGTCGTCCACGGCGACAGCAGGGATGGTCAGCGTGCCGCCATTGATGACGCTCCTCTTCGGGAGCTCCTCCCCTCCCGGCCTCCCCCACCTCAGGGTGGGAGGAGGGTCTCCGCCTGACGCCAGGCACACCAGAGTGATGGTCTCTCCCGGGTTCACCACCAGGGGGTCGTCCAGGAGGAGCTTAATGGAGGGGGGAGCTGGAGGGGAGGAGGGGGAGGAGTGGGGGGGCAGGAAGTGGGAGACAAGGAAAAGATGTGAAAGGGAAGGAGAGGAGAGGAGAGGAGAGGAGAGGAGAGGAGGAGATGAGAGGAGATGAGAGGAGAGGAGAGGAGGAGAAAATGTAAAAAGTCACTTTCATCTTTAATCGTTATTCATCGACACTTCACTGATTCCTTCTTCTCTTCTCTTCATTCTGCTGGTTTATTCTTCATTTCAAGTTTTATTTTACAGTCGTGACTTTTATTCTTATTTATTCTCTCAGTCTTTTTAAAACATACTTTTATGAATGTTAGCTCATTATTTCATCATTATTATTGTTCTTATACAATTTGTGATGTTTCATTCCATTTTTATTTTGTTTTATAAACTAAAATAATACAACATAAAATGAAATTACTTTGTATTATTTTAATATTCTGATGTTTTTTGCCTCGTTGCCTCCTGATATATTTTAATTCTGGTTCAATCATCTAAAGCACTTTAATATCCACAATGATGTCACACTAAGAAAGAAAATAATGAATAAAAATAAACATAATAATAACAATACAGGACATCAGTGAGTGTCTCACAGTGTCTTCATGAAGTCACTGAAGCGCTGCTGAAAGCTGAATAAAACTAAATTTAATAGACATGAACTCAAGATCATCATCAATATCACAGGAAGCACAAAATACTGTGGCTGCAGCTAACGACCATCATCATCATCATCACCATCGTCATCATTGTTATTGTTATTATTGAATGAATGGTGTCCACATCAGGACGAGGCGACGTCTTCAGACTCGGTTCACTGTGACATGAAAGAGAGACAAAGTGAAGAAGAGGAGAAACTGACATCAATGAAGGACAAACGATCATTGAAACTGTCGAACACTCGCTGACAGATCATGTAACTTAAAGTCCTCCAACGTCCTCCGTCCTCTTTATGTTTACTGTCCTGCTCTGAGACATTTGCATCTAAAATCTCTCAGCCTCACGTTAGCTCATGTGCAGGTGGATCATGTGATCACATGCATGTATTTCACATGTGAAGTGCTGAACAGATCACGTGTGAATGATCCGCAGTGATCTCGTCCCGCTGCCGTGCGGACGCGTCCGGTCCGAGTGGACTCAGAGCTGCAGAGACTCGCTGCCTCCGCCAGCTGCACAGGACGAGCTGCGGCAAAGCAGCTAAACGCAGAAATAATAATGAGCGCGATAAAAATAGCTGAGTCGACCCCTGTTAAGCTGACATCATGTAAATCCCATCAGCCCCTGGGGCGGGCGCAGACTCTACTGTACAGGTCAGAGAGCTGCAGAGGGAAATGATTTATTTATGATTTACATTCATCCAACTGCACTGAGCAGCTGCGTTAAAAAGTCCCAGAGAAGAAGAAGAAACACGTCAGGATGAAGCTGTCTGTATGGACGAAAAGACACACGTCCACTGAGCGTCCTCAAGACAAAACACAGCAGCCCATCACCTTTTTGGTTTCCATACTGTCCTTACTGTTCTGTTTTCAGTCTGGACTGAAGCTTCCAGATGTTTTCCTCTGAGTCACATCGTCCACATTTCACTGTTTACTGCAGACGAGTCGAGGACAACCTGCAGTGTGTGTGAGTGTGTGTGTGAGTGTGTGTGTGTGTGTGAGTGTGTGTGCGTGTGTGTTACCTGTCCTGTTGTTCAGACTGAAGTGGGCGCTCTTGTCTCCGATGCCGCAGACGCTCCTGACGGAGGAGATGCAGGTGTACTGGGCGTAGTCCTGAGGACGAAGGTTCTTCAGCTTCAGGATCTTCGTCTCACCCTGAAACAAACACACACCTTCGTCTGTTCATACTTGTGAGGACCCTTGTCCACGTCCTGCATTCCCGGGTCCCGAACCCTCAACACAACGATGATTCAGACCTGAAAATGAGCCTCTTCGAAACACTGTCTATGTCTTTCACAGGTGGACAAACGTCTACATTTCAGGGGACATTTTGTCTTCTGTCTCAAACTAAGATCGTTGTTGTCTAAATGGGACACAAACATCGACTTGTACAAGTTCTACTGTTGTTTTCGGGTCGTCGCACGCTGTCGTTGACGTTTTCTAAACAGTTTTTTTTGTTCTGTCACTGTGTTTTTTTTCAAAGTTGAGATTTGCACCTCAGGGCCACCGTACAAACCGCGAAGGACGAGCCGCCGAAGCCAAACGTCACTGATGTTCTGATGCTTTTCAAACCCAAAGGTGACAAAAATCAGTCTGCACTGCACCAACAGCTCTACTCTGTCCCAGCCTGAGTTCCTCCTCCTTCCTTCTCTTCTCCTTCATTTCTCCTCCTCTTTTTCTTCCTCCCTCTCTTCCTCCTCCTCCTCCTCCTCCTCACATCTCCACCTCGCTGCCAAATCTCTCTTATCTCCTCTGGCAGCCTCAGCGCTGCCTTCCGCCTCATGGACAGATGAGATGAGATTAGACGACATTTAAATGGGATGTTTGTGCAAAGATGGCGGCCAAATTTTCAGCGGATGAGGAGGAGGAGGAGAAGGAGGAGGAGGAGGAGATAAGTTCCTCATTAGTGCCTACGAGGAGCGAGGGAGGAGGGGTTGACGAGCTCTCGAGCGCGGCGCTGAAGGCATTACAGCCGACAGCGTTCAAATCTGGCGTGAATGTTATCTCTGCCGCGGCATTACACGGCCCGCTAACTGGCCTCCTGATTGGCCGGCTTCTCTTTGCTCCAAATTAAATCTAAACTTTGGCTAAAAGAAAAAAATCAGGAATCTCCATCTGCAGATTTTTAATCCACAGAGGAGGAGGCTTAGACTACAGGACGGCTTCAGACCAGCGAACGTCTTAAAGAAAAGGAAGCAGAGGGACGAGTCCTGAACTTCAGCAGAGACCGAGACAGACACGAAGACGCCACAGGAACACCAACCTCCACTTTTTACAAAAATCTACGTCTCTCTTCCGAAACGGACAGATCTGATTTGACCGTTTTGATAAACTCTGATCAGGCAGGACTTAAATTTACTACAAAACATCAGATTTCATAAACTCTTCAAACGTCTGTTGAATCAGTAACTAAAGGGAAACGTAGAGGCGTGAAAAGGACGATACGTCCCTCTGAGATGTGGAGGAGCAGGAGGAGAAAGTGGCATGAAAACATAATACTCAGATATTCCAGTACAAGTACCTTCACTTGAGTAAATGTACTTTGTTACATTCAGCACTGCAGTAAGAAATACGACAAGACGTCCTCCTCTTCAGTGCAGACGAGGACGCTCTCGTATCTGGAGTAACTGATGTTAGAATTCCTCCTCCTCCTCCTCCTCCTCCTCCTCCTCCTCACTGATTCGTGAAACCTTAAACATCCCTAAAAAGACGTGGATGAGGACTTCCAGACGTCTCTGAGCAGGTATGAAAGTAAAGCTGAGGCTGCGTGAGCTCGTCCAGGTTTGGATGGACAAAAATGAAACTTTAACAGTTTTTGGCTGCAGCTGATGGACCACCTGAAGCTGCCTGCAGGAGTCCACCGAGAGAACCTGGAGCTGGACAGACTGACAGAGGACAAAGTGAAGATGATGCGTTTGTCGGGTTTGGACACTTAGATGATCGTAAAGTGAAGTCCGGAGGACAGAGAGTCCATGTTTGAAGGTAGACGTGAAGCAAACATGTGACGCCAAAAGTCAGCTCAAATCTCACAAGTGCTGTGACACTTTGGAAAGGACCACAGAACAAACTGGAGACAGAAACGTCCTCTGGTTGCAAAACACCACCTGTCTCCTGAAGTTATGTCCTATTGCAGCTGAGCGTCCGTCCATCCGGCCTCTGGTCACAAGATGGTCCAAACCATCCAGAACCACAGAGACATATAATCTGTCCAATGTGCTCTGGGTCTGGACTCCTACCGGCTGGACGTGACTGACAGCGTCCAGGTGTCCGTCCGCCATGTTGGGTTCTTTTCGTGTCGTCTGAACCAAAACTTTGATTTATTCTGAGAGCTGGGACTCAAAACCAAGTGATGTGCTCCTCCTACAGATGAACCTCCACCTCCTGCAGCTCCTGACAGGTACACAGGTGAGTACCAGCACAGGTAGACTGATGAAGAAAACCTCAGTAAACGTTTCCTCCTGGTCCTGGAAGGACGACCAACAACGCGTCCGGTCAGGGCCGAGACACAGAAGAACAAGACCACAGGGACGAACAGCGAAGGAACGTCTCCTCACCTGCGTGAAGAACGGCTCGTAGATCTCCACCCCAGAGTCGGAGCCCTGCGTCAGCACCTCCCGGCCTCTCCTCCAGGTGTAGTGGACAGGTGGGTTGGAGTTGGCAACACAGCGAAGGAACACCGTCCTCTCAAAGTAGAACTGCTCCTTCGCCTCACCAACACTCTGATGGACCGTGATCACTGGGTCATCCAGGTCTGAGGAGGAGGAGCAGGAGGAGGAGGAGGAGGAGGAGAGGAAGGGAAAGAAGAGGAAAAGAGAAGACAAAGGAAGGAGAGGAGGGAAAGATGAGCAAAGAGCAGAAGTGATCACTTCCTGACAGTGAGAACACAGACCAGCAAACACACACACAGCTCCCACAATGCACTGCCAGGCGGGCTGTATGTGCTGCAGGTTTTCATGGAGGACACATTGTGTAAAAGCCTCCGTGCCCTGAAGGCAGCACTCAGCCGTGGTGTGTTCAGGTACCACTTAAATCCCAGTAAGAAACGTCCTCCAGGACATTACGGCTGTTACACGACAGCTCACAGCTCATTGGTTCCTGTGTTCTGTTACTTTGGAGGACAGTTTCCAGGTGAGACTTTCCACATGAGAGGACGTTTCTTTACTGGGATTATCTGAATTTTCCCTCCCAGCTGCATCAACACGAAGGCGAACAGAAGCCGACGCCTCCGCAGGGACGAACGTCCCGTCTCGTGTCCGCCGTGACGGATCGTCAGCCGCAGAGCATCCGGGGGAGGATCGCCGCCGTCGGTGCTTCGCTTCCACACATGCAGGTCAACAACACGCACAAACAATACAGAGTGGGGGGGGGCTTTAAGACCAGCAGCTGAGTGGAAACAACAGCAGGAAATGAGCGAACCCCCCAGGCTGAGAGCAGCTGTGTGTGTGTGTGTGTGTGTGTGTGTGTCTGTGTGTGTTCTTACAGTAGACGTCCACCCGTATGGAGCGGATGGCGGGGGACCCCAGCCCGTTCTCCGCCTTGCAGTAGTAGCGCCCCCCCTGGTGGCGGCTGATGTCATCGATCTTCAGAGTTTCGTTGTGCAGAGATGAGTCGCCTGGACGATCCGAGGCTCCGCCCGCTGTCTTCGTCCAACGAATCTGTGGGGGGGGGGGGGTGTTAGTATACACAACAGACTGGTTTCCATCAGTTCAGACTGGTGTAGAGTCATACAGACGCGGTGGTGGTGGGGGGGGGTGTAGCTAACAGGACTCTAGATGGAAAATGAATCGATGCCAGACCGTATTAGCCTGCTGCAGATTAACTGTGTGTGTGTGTGTGTGTGTGTGTGTGTGTGTGTGTGTGCGTGGTCCAGATTTGTCCTCGTTCAGCATCTGTTGGTCAGTTTTTCATCCATCCCTTCCACCTGCTGTCCCTTCCTCTCCTCCATCTTCATCCTCATCCTCCTCATCATCTCTCTCATCTGAACTGAACTAACAGGGTTTTTGTTTTTAGGAGAAGCTGAAGAGGATGATGACAAAACAATAAACAACAGAGTTAAATACAGTTAAAGCAATCAATAATCAACAATGACATCAGAATAAAAGGAACACTGTAACGCACACACACACACACACACACACACACACACACACACACCTCAGTCAAACACATTCCAGCTCAGGGTGTGTGACATTTACAGCAGACAGACGGACAGACAGATGTCTCCATCACGTCCTGCTCGGTCCACACTCAGTGCTGGTCTTGTTGAAGGAGGCTCAGACACTTCAGGAGTCCACGAGCTTCCACAGACCTGCTGGACCTGGACCTGGTCCGCAGGCACAGACCTGCTGGACCTGGACCTGGTCTGCAGGCACAGACCTGCTGGACCTGGATCTGGTCTGCAGGCACAGACCTGCTGGACCTGGATCTGGTCTGCAGGCTCTCGCACACGTCGTGGGTTCTGCCTGACTGCGGTCAGAGCTCTGTGATGGACGCTCACACGCCTTCACAGAGCGGCGGCTTCGTCCTTGATGAGCAGGACCGGTCTCAGGTGGATGCAGATCCAGATGTTCCTCTGTGGCTGCACATTCACAGGTCACATGACCGCACCATTCCTTCTTCTTCTTCTTCTTCTTCTTCCTCCTCCTCCAGCGACACGTTTGACAGATTCATAGAAAAGTGTTCCTCAACCTTAAAACTTTGTCTTCGTCCTTCTGAAACTAAGTCTCCACTCTCGCCTCCGTCAGCACATTTTCCACCCTGGTTCATTCTCTTTCTGTCCCACCTGCTCCATCACCCCCACCTCCCACCCTCCCCTCGCTCTCCCTTGGTACAGTCCTCCCACATGTCGCTCGCCCGCTGCCAGCTGGAGTGAAGCGGGCTTTTTATCCGTGTGTGCAGCAGACAGACGGTTAACGGCCTCAAACCCACGAGCTAAAAATATCCTCGGTCCACAGATCCTGGATCAGCCTGATGACACAAACTCTGCACAGCGTCCAATTAACACCACGTCTCTGGAGTCACAACATCACCAACAACAGCGCCGACACAGCGCACTGAGTTTAGAGAGTTACGGCAGGACAGTGGAAGGTACCTCAGTACAGGTACTGCAGTCCTGTACTTTAGAGGTACTTGTACTTCACTTGAATGTTTCCATTTTATTCCACTTTCTCCTTCTACTCCACCACACCTCAGAGGCGACGTTCTGCTTTTCACTTCAGCTCATCAGAGCTCAACACGAACCCACCGTCCAGAGTCCTGAGCTCGACTGAAGTCCTCTTCAGGACCAGGAAGTGAACAGAAACACACTGAGGGACGCCGCCAACAGGCGAGCTCGTGGTTCTCTGGAGCTTCCTGCTGCGGTCCAGCCAGCGAGCTGCCGGTACTGATGGAGGGTCCACGGGCAGAGAGGATGGAGGTGGAGGATCATGTGGTTGTGGAGAACAGGTGCATCAGGTCACAGCGACACGTTCTCCTCTGACATCAGGACGACATCAACGGTTTGACTCACATCGTTTGTTGTGATTATGACTTCCTGTTTGTTAAAACCAGACGGGGACGAGGTCAAAGTGGAAGGA
>JBBMOE010000119.1:41079-53866 GCA_037975065.1 Chaetodon trifasciatus
TATATATATATATATATATATATATATATATATCTGACCTAGATATTACTTTAATTCAAGTAATTAAGTAATATTTTTCAGGGCTTGAAATTTTAGTGCAAAACCTATGTTTGTTGATGTACTGTATTAAAAAAACAGACTGAAATAATATAATAATAATAATAATAATAATGAATAATTTCTCAGTCTTTTTAGCTGTTTGTGAAGATTTGTGCTCGTGAGCTACGTTCGCTCACATCCTGTGCATCTCCTGGGGACTAAGCCCCCCCCGTCCTTAAAACCTAGTGACGCTCCTGCCAGAGACAAGAGGACAATGGACACAGGGGACACAATGATCTACAGAGACAAGAGGACAACGGACACAGGGGACACTTTACTGCTCTGGATACTTTTACTTTGAATACTTGAAGCACATTTTTATGATTATACTTTCTTATACTTTTATATTCCAGTGAAAATAATTATACATTCACAGAAGTAGTCTGACATTGTCAATGCGAGGCTCTAACATAGTATTTTTAGTGTGGTCTTAGTATTTTTATTGGCGTAAAGGATGTAAATACTGGCTGAGATTGGACTGTGAGAGGTTTGCGGACACCGCAAGTCTAATTTCCATATTTCCGACAGCACTGAAAGCAGCATTACTGCAGCCCTCCGTGAGACAGACAGACAGACAGACATCACGAAGACAGACATCACGAAGACAGCTGGCGGGGGAGGACATCGCTGTGACAAACACAAAGAATCGAGTCTTTAATTCGATCAGTTCGCGGTAAACTGACGGATCACCGCCGGGATGAACACGGAGGAGACGAACGTGGAGCTGAAGGACGCCGAGACCAAAGATGCGGAGCCGAAGGATGCGGCGGAGCCCGCGCAGGTCGCCGCGGATGCTGACGCGACGGAGGCCGACGTGAGCGAGGCGGATCTGGACCAGGAAGAGCAGGAGAAGCAGCCGATGACCGGAGGAGGAGGAGGAGGAGGAGGAGACCGAGCCGAGGAGGCTCCGGCGGAGAAAAACGGCGCCGTGAAGCTGAAGATCCCCGAGGAGGAGGAGGAGGAGGAGGAGGAGGTGAAATTCACCGGGCTGAACAAGGAGGAGCTGCTGAGGGTGGCCGGGACGCCGGGGTGAGGGGCGCGCACAGTACACACAGTACACACAGTACACACTCAGTACACATACAGTACACACTCAGTACGCATGCAGTACACACACAGTATACATAGTACACACACAGTACACACAGTACACACTCAGTACACATACAGTACACACTCAGTACGCATGCAGTACACACACAGTATACACAGTACATACACAGTATACACAGTACACACAGTACACATACAGTACACACTCAGTACGCATGCAGTACACACACAGTATACACAGTACATACACAGTATACACAGAACACACAGTACACATACAGTACACACTCAGTACGCATGCAGTACACACACAGTATACATAGTACACACACAGTACACATACAGTACACACACAGTATACACAGTACACACACAGTACACGCACAGTACGCATACAGTACACACTCAGTACACATACAGTACATACACAGTACGCATACAGTACACACTCAGTACACATACAGTACACACACAGTATACACAGTACACACTCAGTACACGCACAGTACGCATACAGTACACACTCTGTACACATACAGTACACACACAGTATACACAGTACACACTCAGTACACGCACAGTACGCATACAGTACACACTCTGTACACATACAGTACATACACAGTACGCATACAGTACACACTCAGTACACATACAGTACACACACAGTATACACAGTACACACAGTACACACTCAGTACACATACAGTACACATACAGTACACACGCAGTATACACAGTACACACAGTACACACTCAGTACGCATACAGTACACACACAGTATACACAGTACACACAGTACACACTCAGTACATGCACAGTATACACTCAGTACACACACAGTACACATACAGCACACACACAGTATACACAGTACACACAGTACACACTCAGTACACGTACAGTACACACTCAGTACACATACAGTACACACACAGTATACATAGTACACACAGTACACACTTAGTACACATACAGTACACACACAGTATACACTTTACACACAGTATGCACTCAGTACACATACAGTACACACAGTACACACACACTATACACACAGTACTACACAGTATACACACAGTATACACAGTACACACACACACACACACACTACACACAGTACTACACAGTACACACACAGTACTACACAGTACACACAGTACACACACAGTACACACACAGCACACACAGTACACAAAGTACATACACGGTACACACACAGTACACACAGTACACACACAGCCAGTAACTGTACACGGTGTCCTCGCAGTATTCATTCAGTGTGTGACAGACTGACCTGGGATCAGCTGCCTCTGTCAGCGTGTGGCTCTGCATTTTAAACGAGTCAACAGCAGACAGACGGCAGGTTCAGAGCTCAGGTGCAGAAACTTCTGTGCAGCGGTGACTCGTTTAGTTCTTCACACTGACTCGGACCTGGATCAGGTCTTGATCTGGTCTGGATCAGGTCTGGATAAGGTCTGGATCTGGTCTGGATCAGGCCTGGATCAGGTCTGGATCTGGTCTGGATCAGGCCTGGATCAGGCTTGGATCAGGCCTGGATCGGGTCTGGATAAGGCCTGGATCAGATCTGGATCAGGCTTGGATCAGGCCTGGATCAGGTCTGGATAAGGCCTGGATCAGGTCTGGATCAGGTCTGGATAAGGTCTGGATCAGGCCTGGATCAGGTCTGGATAAGGTCTGGATCAGGCCTGGATCAGGTCTGGATCAGGCTTGGATCTGGTCTGTTCATGTTCTGGTCTTCCCCCATGTGTCCTCAGCTGGGTGCGGACCCGCTGGGCGCTGCTGGTGGTCTTCTGGCTGGGCTGGTTGGGGATGCTGGCGGGAGCCGTCCTCATCATCCTGCAGGCTCCTCGCTGCAGAGATCTGCCCGCCACCAACTGGTGGAACGACGGCCCGCTGTACCAGATCGGGAGCGTCCAGGCCTTCACCGCCGCCCGCGACCTGAAGGGTGAGAACATCCGGCATTCGCACGGCATTCTGGGAGATGAGTTCAGGGAAGGGAGGTGGTCTGGTCATCCTGGCAGACCTCTGAGCTCACAGATCATTTCAGTTTCTGTCCATTAAAGACAAATGTCACCTTTTATCAGGAAACTCATGGACCAATCAGAATTGAGGACAGCGTTCTCCCTTAAAGTCACTGAAACTCACCTTAAAAAACTTAAAGAAGCCGCTGACGACTCGTCTGCTGACGTTTAACAGAACTGAAACAGTCTGAGTGAACAGAGGCAGCAGTCAGAGACTAAGGCCAAAGACACAGAGCTGAGGATGACTTCACCTTCCTCTTCTGCTTCTTCTTCTGCTTCTCTTCGTTCCTCTTCCTCTGTGGTTTTTGGTTCGTGGTTTGTTTCTTTCAATTCTTCTTTTCTGGCCACATGTAAGATAAATGTGTGACGTCTGAAAACATTTTAATTAGGAAAAAATTATCAGTTAGTTTTTAGTATTCAACAACTACAGCTCCCATGAGCCTTTGCCAGCAGGGCTGACACCTCCTCAGGGGAGCCGAGACACTGCAGGAGGTGAAGTATCCTCCTCCTCGTCCTCCTCCTCCTCCGCAGACGGGATTTAAATCCCAGGAGGAGAAGCCAGTTGACAGTGATGTAGCAGGCTAACGGCTCCCCCTGCTTCCAGCCTGTATGCTAAGCTAAGCTAACCACAGCCTGACTCCTGCTTCTCACTGAGATCTGAACATGTCACGCTCTGACAGAAAGAGACGATGTTGAACTAGTCCTTTAAGGACAGTGGACAGCAGGAGTCTGATGTGTCCTCCCCCCTCAGGCCTGGAGCAGAAGGTGGACAGTCTGTCTCAGCTGAAGGTCAGAGGTCTGGTGGTTGGACCGATCCACGTCGCCCCGGCAGACGAGGCCGTGAACCTGAGGTTCGAGGAGATTTCCCCCGAGGCCGGAACCCTGGAGCAGTTTAAAGGCCTCGTCCAGGCCGCTCATAAGAAGGGTGAGTAGAAATACTCCTGAAAGTACACATCGAGAGTAACTCTGGCTCAAACATGAAGGGTTCACGGGCTTTTTATGAGCTGATTCTCTCTGATATTTAAGGACTTTAGGAAGATATTTTTCATGATTTTCAGAGTTACTAATGTGTCATTTGACTGAATGACTTCAGTTCTTACGTTCACATTTACAGTCAAAAGTTATTCATTCATCGTTTTGTTTCCTTAATTCAGTTCATGACATTAAAGGTTTTCTCTTACTGTTTTGCATTAATTGGTTTTAAGATGAGCTCTAATTTAACTCTCGTCTCCCTGATTTTGGTCTTTGTGCAGATTAAACAGAAGCAGTCAGTTTTAAATGAAAGGTGTTGCATCAGGTGGTTTCACTGGTCTCGTGTAGCCATCAGTGAAGCTGAAATGTCAGCGTGAGGTTATTCTGAGGAGCGTTTCTTTGTTCTTTATCACAGAACCAGTCAGTCTGTAAGAGTCCTGCTCTTTGCTTCTGATGGTGTCGACGTAGAAATGACGTCTCTCAGTCCATCACATGCAGCTTCTCCGTGGTTTCATCCTAAAAAGTCACTTCAGTCATAGATTCTATGAATATTCATGAAATATCAGATCAGTTCTCTTTTTGTCAAATCAGATATTTTCCTTCAAAACCTTCAGCAAAAAATGGAGGAAAAGCTCAACGAAGAACCAGAACTCACAGATACTGTATTTAAGTACTCAACTGGAATAAATGTACTTGTTTACGTCTCATCTGTGCTTCTCACACACGTCCGTTTAGTTCAGCTTTTATCTGTTTCTGCAGGTATTTCTGTGGTTCTGGATCTGACTCCAAACTACCAGGGATCATCTGGACCCTGGTTCTCCAACATCAGTGTGACCAACGTGGCTGAGAGACTGAAGGTGGATACTCAGAACGCAGTACATGCAGTAGAGTATGCAGTACAGTACGGCTGGAGGTCTCGCATAGAGAGCGACAGGTGCATCCAGGTGTTCAGCTGACAACAGGAAGTCAGTTATTGTAGGTTAGCGGCTGATTTGACCTCTGGAGACACGGTCAGCAGTGACAGTCGGAAACTTTCAGACATTTAGAGACAAATTTCTGCAGGTTGACACAAAAATCTCAGTTTGTCCCAGTTTGAACTGAGAGAAGACAGACGTGAAACAGTTTTACATTCAGTTTTCTCTCTCTGTCTGTCTCTCTGTCTCTCTGTCTGTCTCTCTGTCTGTCTCTCTGTCTCTCTGCCTCTGTCTCGTCAGTCTGCTCTGGTGTTCTGGTTGGATGAAGGCGTGGATGGCGTGCAGTTGTCGGGGGTGGAGCGGGTGGCCGGCGTGGTTCCGTCTCTGTGGACCGACATCCGAGCCATCGTCCAGAACGGGACGGACAAGCATTCCAAGAAGAGGTGAGGAATCACAGTGTCCCGGGGACCAGGTCTACAGCTGATCCGCGTCACACCTCCTCAAAAACATGAGTTTTTAAAACTCGCTGAGACAGAAAGAAACCGGCAAACATCCTGTTCCTGACTGGTCCAGAATCAGATTCTTCTCTTAAAATGACATGAAAACAAAGGACTGAGGTGTTGGACTCACATGAAGAGTGAAACCGTCCAACAAGATAAACCAGTGACCCACTGAACAAAATCTGCCTCCGTGTTTAATCTGCGACTGTTGTGATGTTCTTCCAGGACAGCTCGGGAAGTCTCTGTGAGACACCGTCTGACATGAAATGAGCAGAAGTCACGTTTCACTGAACGATCAGACAAACAGAATCCTCTGACTTCGCCTTTGAGGTGCAGTCGTCACTTTATCCTCTAATCCTGTTCACCAGTTAATCCTGTTACCTCGGGCTCTTCACAGGAAGTGACTGGAGGACGTGGACAGACGTCAGGCTTTTGTTGTCCTGATCTTCAAAAACGGTCTCCGTGTCTGTAAAGTACTGAAACTGTATAAAGTTTTGATTGAAACGGGCTGACTCTGCTTTCCAGAGTCCTGATCGGCGTCACGGACCGTTCCTCAGCTGAAGATGTGTCCGCCCTCCTCTCCTCCACCGGCGTCGACCTGCTGATCTCCAGGGTCCTCCGCCCGGGCTACGCCGACGCTGCCGAGCACGCTCAGTCCGTCCAGCTCTTGTATTCGTCCCAAAGCCAGACCAGGCTGGCCTGGAGCCTGGGGGGGCGAGCCGAGGGTCACCTGGCGTCGCTGGTGGGCCCGGCTCTGGTCAAACTGCACCAGCTGCTGCTGCTCACGCTGCCCGGGACGCCCGTCTTCAACTATGGAGACGAGGTCGGCCTGATGGACGAGGTGAGGATGCCGGGGGGCGGGCTGAGGGTCACCTGGCTGTGAATCCTCAGAAACTGTGGAGGAGTAAGAAGTACAATACTTTTCTCTGAGATTCAACGAGTAGAAGTATGAATTAGCATAAAAGTTAAAAGCATGGCAAAATCGTACTTGAATAAACGTACTTAGTTACATTCCAGCACATGTAAGCACAGTGAGAACCACCATAAACAGGCCTGGAAGAGCTCCGCCGTCAGCTGCCCTCTGATGAACCTCCAGGACGCGTTCATACACTTTGACTTCATTTCGGCGAGTCAATCGTTTCCAACGATCATTAAATCATTAATCATAAAATCATTAAACAATCATTTATTGTCTCTGTTAAAGGGCACCAAGTTTCCCAGGATGCTCTGGGACTCTGATGAGGAGCTGAACGGGACTCTGCAGGTAAACGAACACGTCATCAACAAAACACGTAGATACTGCATGTTACTGCATGTTACTGCATGTTACTGCATGTTACTGCACAACAGAATGTTTTATTTATAGTCATAGTGAGGGAAAAACTATGGAATAACATGAACACTGACTGTAAGTGATACAAGTAGTACAAGTGGTATATTTCCAACAGTTGAAGTAGTGCTACAGCCGTAGTACCAGCAGCAGTAGTAGTAATAACATCAGTTGCAGTACTGTGTTGTGATGAAGTACTCTGTGTTCAGGAGGAGCGGGCGGAGCGTCTGTCGTGTCGCAGTTTCTTCAGCAGTCTGAGCGAGCTTCGTGGTAAAGAGCGCTCCCTGCTGTTCGGAGACTTCCTCCTCCTCTCTAACTCCTCCTCCTCGCTGGCGTACCTGCGGGTCTGGGATCAGAGCCAGCGTTACCTGGCCGCCTTCAACTGGGCGGAGGAGGCGGCGGCGCTGCAGCTGAGCGGCGCCGCGCTGCCTCGGCAGGCCACCGTCGTGCTCAGCACCAACAGCAGCGTCCTGCCGGCGGACACCAGCGTGGACCTGACGGACCTGCGGCTCGGCCCCGGACAGGCCGCGCTCCTCAGGTTTCCCTACACTGGATAGATGTGCTGTTATCTCCAGAGGACAAGACGGTTAAAACCACATTCAGACAGGATCAACATCTCGGGGGGGTCAGGGGTCAGACGCTCACTGTGCTCCTCAGTAGTCCATCGTTCCATCTGTAGCTGTAGTTACAGGAGCCTCCTCAGGGGGCGCCAGAGAGCAGAAGGCAGGCAGAGATACTGAAGGAGGAGAAGTAGAGAATCAGAGTTAATTCAGTGCGACTTCCCTTCCTGAGGAGATCCTCGTCTCTGATGATCCACAATAAACCTCCAAAATCAGTTTGCAGAATGTTTCTAAGTTTTCAGGCGCTCTTTGTGTCTGCAGTCAGCGCTGAGGGGAAAATGACCCACTGAGGAGAGCAGGTGAACCTCACCTGACCCCCTTCACAGTCTGAGTGGAGTGTTGTTCAGTGTTCCTTCACTTTTACTCGTCGTGTCGAACGTGAATCTTTTCCTGTGTCTGTGATTTTTCTCTGAGGAGCATTTTGTGAAAACAGAAAAAAAAAAGTGAAAAAGTTTGACGTCTTTTCAAAGAGTGACTTCATGTGTGAGATGTTTTCCTGCCGCAGACGTCTTTTCAGCTAGAAAACAAGTAGAATAACCTTCCTGAAGACTGTTCTTCACTTCAGAATGATGATTGTCATTGAACCACAATAAAACCGTGTCTGACTGTAAACTTGGCCTGTAGTTCATGTCTTTAAAGGAGCTGTGTGGTTTCAGAGTTCATTCAGCTAAACGATCTGTTCAGGCCCCTCAGCCATCATTGATTATCACTGTCACTGATGCTCAGGTTACCTCTCAGCTGTCAGAAGCTGTGTGTTCGGACTGGATCTGTTAGAAACGGATGCATCACAAAGTGTCAGTGACACAGAAATGTTTTACACTGGAAATGTGAAGCTTAATGTGCATTAAACCGTCGACAGCTTTATAATTCATGTTCCAGGGTGACGTGAACCTGAACGTCACACGAGGTGCATCCGTGATTCTGTCGTCATTTCAGACCTGCTGCATATAAAAACGACATGTGAACCACACGAGAAGAAAAGAAGAGACACGGAAACTGAAATTTTCCCAGTAGGGAAGTTTCAGCTGGAACAGATGAAGATGTAAGAGATGAAGAGGGAGAGGAGGATGAAGATGACAGAAAGCATCAGAGGAACGGTCCAGTCCAGTTTTGTTTTAGATTTTTAACCTTCTCGCTCATTTTACTGCAGATGTGACTGAAAGAACATCAAACAAAACCATTCTTTGATAAACTTAACATTCAGGAAATGTGTTTGGAACAATAAGAAATCTAAACTGAGACTTACAGGCTGCCATACCTGCCCCACGAAAGGGCAGGTTTGCAACTTCCAAATATGAAAAGGTATTATTGGTCCGCTCAGTTGGCTCTGCAATGTTTTATTTCTTTACCAAGTCTTTTCCTGCTTGGGTGAACATTGATCAAATGTCAATACCAAACCTTCCAGTAAAATTCTATTTATACTCTGCAGACCCCAAATCTTTGGGGAGAACAGTAGAAAACCCTTTTCTCAAAAATACTGTTGATATTTGGCAAAAAGCACATTGGCATGTTGGAGATAGTCCCCCATGTGGGGTAGCTAATGCCTTTTTTAAGGCAGGAAGGGCAGATGGCCGTTTCAGAGTCTGGGCAAGAAAAGGTGTGCAAAAAATAGAGGATCTATATGTGGATGGTAATCTTCTTACATTCGATCAGCTGTGTCAGAGATACTGTATTCCTAAAAAACACTTTTTAAATACCTACAATTGAAACATTTCATATTATAAAAATATAAGCAGATAACATCTGAACCAGCACTATCACATCTTGAAAACCTCATAGTTCTCAGTCAAAATGGGAAGAGACAGATCTTTTTATTTTATACAGCCCTATTATCACATGACAACGAGTCCACCACTGACAGACGAGAGGCATGGAGACCAGATATTCAAGACAGCATAGAAAAGACTGAATGGGAAAAGAGCTCAAAAACAATCAATTAATACGGGAAAGAAGCCATTACAATACAAGTGGCTGATGAGAACTTACATCACTCCAGTCAAACTCAACCAATGGTCGCCTGGCGTCCCTGACACTTGCATCAGATGTTTAGAGAGAGGCACTCTGTGTCACTGTGTGGACTGTCCCAAGTTAAAACAGTGCTGGAAAACAATTCTTCAAACCACATCTGACATTGTTAATGTGGAAGTCCCTTCCCAAGCAAACATGTGTACATTAGGTATATATCCCCAAAATTTTATCATTAACTCAAAACAGGCAACCTGAATTGATTTTGGACTCCTCCAGGCCAGGAGGTGATGATTGCTTTACACTGGAGAGAACTGGATGTACCTCCGATGCATGTGTGGGTGAAAGAGGTGACATCTTGTATTGCAATGGAGAAGCTGACTTACACAATAAGGGGAAAGGCAGGAGAATTTGAAACAGTGTGAAACCTCTGATGGACTTTCTTAGCCATCAAGGTGCACAGCGACTTTGAAATTAGTCTGTTGCTGAGTGCATTTACATTTTGTTATGTCTAATAGTCTGTTTTGATGTGTTTGTCTTACTTTTTGTCAAATATGCTTAGTATATTATGTTTATATATGGGCGGCACGGTGCAGCAGGGAGTGCGCGTGCCTCACAGCAAGAAGGTCACCGGTTTGATCCCCGGGTCAGGCAGTGCAAAGTTTGCATGTTCTTCCCGTGCAGGCGTGGGTTCTCTCCGGGCACTCCGGCTTCCTCCCACAGAACAAAAACATGCTCATCGGGTTAATTGGTGACTTGAAATTGTCCCTAGGTGTGAGTGTGAGAGTGAATGCTTGTCTGTCTGTATATGTTGCCCTGTGATCGACTGGCGACCGGCTCAGGGTGGACCCCGCCTCTCGCCCGTTGACAGCTGGGATAGGCTCCAGCCCCCCCCAACCCCGAAAGGGATAAGGCGGTATAGAAAATGAATGAATGAATGAATATTATGTTTATATATTATTTTATTTTATGTCTAATTCAACTATTGTCATTGTTTTGTTCAGTGTTAAATATGGAAAATCAATGAAAAAAAAGAAAGAAGAAATGACTAAAACAGTAAAATCTCCAGAGAAATTCGTAGTTTTTGGTTCGTGCAGGTTCAGAGACTCGACTCACTCGATAACCTGCCGTCAGACGCTTCAGTCACGATGCTTTCAGGAAGCATCTCATAAGCTGAAGATGGATGTTAGCATGGTCTCAGCTTCATCATATGAAGAGATCCTGGCGCTCCCCATAGGTTTCTCTCTTTGTTCCTCCCGTCTGTGTGGGTGTGTGTGGTCCTCCTTCGTGGCCCTCCTGGCTCCTGGATCTGCTCATTGTGTACACCTGTCTGCCATCACCTCATCACTGCTCCTGGCCTGCACACCTGCCTCCCGTCAGCACGTCAGCCTGCAGCACATCTACTCCAGCTCTCCAACCACTCTGTCAGATTGTTGGTTCTCCTCTGTGGTACGCACATGTCCAAAGTCAGTTCATACACTCAGTAATTTCTCCTTGTGGTTTCCAGTATTTAACTGGTCTCTGTTTGTGTCTCTGCATCAAAAGTCTCGGTCAAACCCTCAGTTCATCTGCCAACCTGCCTACAACCTCCAACATCAGGGAACACTGAAGTATCTGAGGACAGATACTTAGAGGTCAGAGAAACCTCCTTCACAGCATCATAAAAAAATCCTTATGGTGATTTTATGCAGCTCTTTTTTTTCTTAGACTTCCTGTAGATGAAGATTTAAGGGCAACCTTAGCCTGAGCCAGTTAACGCTGTTGATTCACATTCACAAACCTTTGATTCACATTTTCCACCACATGCACTGTGAAGGACTCTTTAAAGAGTTTTCTTGTCTTTCTTGATGCTAATGCCGCACCTGCTGGACAAACCACTCACGGTGCAATGACTGGCTGTGAAATGTGAGGAAGAGCAGGAGTTCCAGCCACTTATCCAGAACACACATCAGCTCAGAGGATGGAGAGCAGCTCAGGGAAACACAGGCAGAGCAAAGCGAGGAAACGCTTCGTGAATCTGAGCGTCGTCCTTTTTCTGTCCTCATTGTGTTTAACAGGTGAAGCAGAAAAGCTTTCAGGGGCTGGAAACAAACAGGATTTCACTTTAAATCAGGTTAAGTTGGTTGTGGGCAGGAATTCAGAAGTCTAAATGTGTTTTGAAAATTATGTCATTAATTCTGTGTTATATGGACTGTGTGCACAAAAAATAAGCTCTGATTATTTAAATGTGCACTGAGCTTATTTTCATGTGGTTGCAGAAATTTAAAAACACAAACAACTATAACTGAGTATTTATGTGTAGTTATTTAACACGTCTCTGGCACACGGCCTGGCAGTGCTAACCAATCATAAAGCAAGCAGTAGTCCGCCATTGTTGTAGTTTCAGATGCATCATTGTTTCCCAAACACTCCATTTGACATAAAACCATAGAAAAATCTGCTCTGTAGGTGTTTTAAGAAAATCTATTTGTCTCCAAAACACAGAAGAAAATGTTCGTATTATGAAATATCCATATACAAGTGCCAACAAGAAGCCAGAGGAGGCTCTGCTGTCTGTCCAAAGTGATTATTGTGGGATTGAAACAGTCTCATAAGTTATGAAATGACAATGCACAAATGAATGCAGAGTGATTTGTATCTGTACTTGTTTCTTTGCCTCCGTAGCCATGGCTGAATTTCATTCAAAGATGAAATTTCAATAGTTTTTAAAAGATTAAAAACGTTTAAATATGGTTGAAATGTGGGTAAAAATGTGTAAATATGGTTAAAATGTAGGTTAAAAGCATATACATTAGTTAAAAATGTGCAAATATATAAAAAATGTTTGATCATAGTTTGTTTTATATGTACTGAGTCAGCGCTAATCAGCTCATCTAACTGTTAGCAGTCAATCTTCGGGCTTCTTTACCGTCATTGGAAGATAATAAACAAGAAGCCAATCCAATTACAGTCTCAGAGAAGGGGGCGAGGCTTAGCCTTGAGCTGCTGGGTCTGTGTCGTCGGAGGGAGGCAGACGTGAGCGTCATGGAGGGAAGGAGAAGACTGACCGCAGTTCACAACTGACGGCTGACGACCAGTTGTCCTTCAGATTTGGACTTTTGTGATCTACAGGAGGTAAAAACAAGCTTGTGTGTGTTGCTGTGACTAAATGTAGCATAAAAATCGAGGTTTGCTGTTAATGGCAAGTAGCTGTTAGCATTAGCCGATTAGCCTATTAGCCACTTGCTCGCTTTAGTCAGCGCTCTCAAGTCTCACGCATTGGGCGTGACACTCACGCATTTCAACCCG
>JBBMOE010000119.1:63722-89919 GCA_037975065.1 Chaetodon trifasciatus
CTGGCTGACCTCCACTGCTGCCCTAGCCCGGTTTTCATTCCACCTCACCAGGCCATCCAGCAGGTACACCTGGAAGTGGAGGGCGCTGGCAGATGTGCCTGTGACAGGAAAGACAGGGATGGAAAGCATGAGCTGAAGACACGCGCGCACACCCACCCACCTCAAGCTGAACACACTTGTGTATATTTGTACTCTGACCATCTCTTCATTTGAAAAGTAACAGAAGAAAACCAAATCAAACAACAACAACATAGCTCACCTGGAATGAAGCGGCACTGGTGGAGGTGGAATGACTGCTTGGCCTCCGTCAGCCTGTTGCTGCGGTCCCACTCAGAAATGGCGTACGACAGCCTCGCCATGAAGTGGCCGTACAGCTGGTGACTGTCGGTGCCACACGTCCAGGCGCACCACCAGCTGCTCCCGCTCACCAAACATGGTGGCGACCTGATGAGAAAATGAAACACGTCTTTATAATCCACCTCTGCTGTCCAAGCGGGCATGAAAGAATGTGTTTTCAATTGACACACAGTACTGTACCTTGCACTATCCGGTGATGGCACAGCAGTCCCGGTCCACATACAAAACCCAAGGAGGGGTCTTTCCAGCGTCTCTGTACCGCCGCATCAGTCTAGCCGCCATGGTTAACAGTCCGCCCCCTTCGGAGTCAGTGAGGACGGACATGAGCTCCTGCCCATGCTCGTTGCCCACGTTGGTGACCCAGCCGGCTGAGCCGGTGGCGTCTTTTGCAAGCTTCTTGGACACCTGTACATGAAAAGAAAGATGTGACACAATCAAAACAACAACAGCAACAACAATCACATGACATTATCATGCTCGCTATCATGTACGTAGAACGATGACAAAAGCTTGCCTTCTTTGTGGAGTCTTCAAGATGTCCCCATAGGTGAACCTGACCCTGGCTTGGTCTCCGCCAGCCGAGGGAGGGCCTCCTTCACATAGTCCAACAGCAGCCAGGGAATGCTGGGGACCGGGTGCATGGGCGGGATGGACACCTGCCCTTGCGGTGTCACACCCGGTACGCGAAACTTGCGGACCACAGAAAGGCAGCTCATCGACTGCACCATCCACTCCCTGGTGTGCTGCTCCACCCGAGCAGGCATGTTGCCCAAGCTGCCCTCCTTAAGCATCCCAATCAGCGTCTTATTGCAGGCCAGTCTGTGTTGTGAGGAAGGAGGGAGGCAAGAGGCAAACAAAGATGAACAAAAATCAAGCTGTCAAAAGTCTCAATGACAAGTGTCCCATAGCTCTGTTTACTTGTACGTGAGAACAGCTGGAAAGCGCTCCCAGTACGCCGGGTCCAGCTGCTCCAAGATGTCCTGCGCCCACGCCACATACTTCCTGTGACACGAATAGCACTCCAGGTACTCCGTGCCCACTCCGGACGGTGTTGTACAGGCTGGCGCCACTCAGCTTGTGCCCACAGGTGGGGCACACCAGCTTGTATGCCCACATTCTGTAGGGCACCCACAGGATGAAGCGGCTGTGGAAGAAGGCGTGGGCTGAGGCGGGGGGCTGGGTGTAGAGGGGCCGGTCGTTGGGGGGAACCACCACAGGCGGAGGTCGGTAGTGAGGACAGACTGCCCACTCATGGCTCTGGTGAACAGCGCCCGGCCCAGCTGGTCTTGCTCCTCCTCCGGCAGCGTCGTTCTCCAGCTCCTGGGAAGCAGCTGTGGAGAAATTGCAAATGTAAAGATTTGCACTGAACAGCTCACATGGACCACTACGTGCATGTCTAACATTCGCCTATACCTATCTGTGCACCTTAGGTCAAGGCTGCAGGTCTGTCGCCGGTGGCGGCAGCGGTGGCTGCAGATGTGGGTGGGGAGACTCCAGGGGGAGAGGGTCCAGGCATGGTGGCCGGTGGAGCGTCCCTGACAGCTGCAAAACACACACACTCACAGCTGTCACTGTGGTCACTGTGTTGCGGCGGATGCACAAACAGTGCGTGTGCACTCACGCTGAGAGTCCACCTCTGTCGTCGCGGTGAGGAGTATATCGTCAGAGAGCTCTGCAGATGCGGCGCCTGCCAGCAGAAAAGAAGCAAACGTGTGCATTGGTATTTACACACAAACACACAACTTATGCAATGCCTGTGGCAGGGTTGGAGTCAGAGAAGCAGTGGCGGCGGCGGCAGCCTCTTTGTTGCAGCCCACCACGTACACCTGCAGTGCGTGCATCTGGGACCCTGTCTTGACGTTTTGCCTCCTCAGCCACTGCAGGTAGGTACAGACGCGACAGTGGCAAAACAGGGCAAAGCGTTTGCTCACACATCATCTCACATCCGTCACCTGCCCCGTCGCTGTTGCCATACTTACATGCGACTCTCATTGCTGGTGGCCTCATACAGGTACCTGTACGTCCTCTTGGTGTGGACAATGAACCCCACCAGTGTCTCGTCCATGCCCCTCACTGACTCAGAGCCCTTGTGCATCCTACGCTGCTGGATGGCTGCCACCATCTCTGAAAACAGCTGGGCGTAGGAGGCGAGAGCGTCTTTGTTGGCAGAGAGGGGCGACTGTTGCCCCGCCTTCCCCCTCCTTCTGGTGGGACACCAGCAGGCTGCAGGCGTAGCCGGCATTGTGGCTGAGCAGCCACTTGAATGTTTGACCCTGGTACGGGCCAAACTGGAGCTCACTCTCACTGAGCACCAGCTGCCAGCACGCAGGGTCTCCTCCAACCTTGAGGATGCGAGCCTTCACCTCCTCCCTCACCCTCTCAGGCATCTTCATCTGATAGGCCGCAGCTGGCGCTTTCCTGTGGTAGGCCGAGTCAGCCTCAATACATCCGGCGAAGGCCGGAGGGTGAGTTCAGTCAACGAAGGCTGCAGTCACAGACGTGGTCTGTAATCCATTCTGCAAAGACTCAGTCAGGAAGCACACGAGTCAGACAGAAAGCACATTGATTTCTTCGAACATAAACATTAATCAAAATGTCATGTCAAGACATTTCACTGGCCTGGCGTTCATGCACTGCTGCTGCAGCATTTATTTTAAAATGTTGTATTTTACAGAATTTACGGGGGGGGGCAGAATCTGTTGGTGAGGGTTATTGTCATGTTTCAGTTGTTGTGAAGCTGGAGAAGTTAGGGATCGGGGAAGGGGGGATCCCAGCTGATGATGCAAGTTTCCAGGAGAGTGACACCCTCCCGGAGACTTGGGTGACCAGATCCCAATTCACCAGATGTGGGACAAAGACTACGTGTGTGTGGGACAATGTGGGATACCAATGCATCGAGGTAGTCTAAAATAACTTAAAAAATAAAAAATAAACATTTCTATTCTGCCCTTAGCTGATAACAGTACTATGCTTTGCCATCTGCAGATAAAAACTTAACAAATGTATCTTATTTAAATGCAACTTTCCCAAGTTCTCTCATGTAAGAAACATCGTAAGCGTGGAGCTTTCATGCTATTTCACAGTGCCTTTCAAGTTAACACACCTGACTGTGTATAATTAAACAGAATAGACAGTCAAGGCTACAAATTGTTCTTTCAATTATAGTACTTCAATGTGCTTTAAAAGGGTATGACTTGCCTGTATTTTCTCCAACAACAGAGAGCAGCAACACAACCCCAGCACAACTCCGAACTCCACATTAAAGTGTTTGTTCTAGTAGAACAATGTACTGAACCACATATTCAAGTATAACATGTACTGGATTAGGCTGATAATCTGAACAAAACAAAACTCAGCTCAGAGTCACAGATTAACTACACAAAAGAAATGCATTTGAAAATTATCTGCATTTACTGGACAATACCAACTAAAGGCACCACTGGCTATAAAATTAGGCACCACATAAAATAATAAAGAAAGTAAATAAATGTGTCTCGACTGGGAAGCCTCCTTTTGAGCAACACGTTTTCTGTGAGTCTCACGTTGTCTGTGCTGTTTTACGTTAGATTCATCTCTGTGTGAAACGGAAAAATGACTCGACTTAACCAGACTGGCCTTGCACTGGTTTCATCCAGGGACAGATAGTTTCTCGGTCTTTGTTGTAGCAAAACAATAAACTAAACAAACTCGAGAAGACACAGGAGCTGGAAGCGAGGAAGGAGACAAGGCACACAGCGTGGCGAGACACATGAGAGCACAACTAGGAAATCCTCCGGCACTGAGCAGCTGAAGTAACCAGTGACTGATGAGCTAATGCCGCTCAGGTGTGTCTCAGAAGTGGCCAGGAGATCGGCCCCGCCCCCTTCCACGCTCCAGCACTGCAGAGGAGGAGAGCAAGAGGAGAAGGGAGAAACAGAGGAGGGAGGGAAAATACAGGCAGGGCGAGAGACAAAAACTACACAAAAACAAATCACAAAAATCGAGACCACAACAGTTCCCCAACTGGACATGACTTCCCTAATCCAGTGAGTGTATGTTGGAGGTGTCGGCTCTTTCCAGTTCAGTAAAATCAGTCTCCTAGCTAGCAGAGAACAGCAAGCCAACATAGTTCTTTCCCATGCCTCAAGACGGGAACCCATTTGGGCCACACCAAAAAGCGCAATGAATTGAGATGGCGTAAGCCCTTTCCCAAAAATCCAATGTTGTTTTTGAGAATGGATCGAGTTGATGGCGAAATGGCTGCTTTTGAGCGTGTTACCTACAGAGTAACGGGGAGAGAAGGTATTTTCAGAGGAGTGTGGGGCTTCTTTTTGTCTGCAATAGAAGAAATATCTGTCTGAATTTGTACTGACACCTGGTATAATGGATTGTTAGATTTTGTAACTGGTGTACTCAAAGCACTTCCTTTTTATTTATTGTTTATTTTTTATTTATTCCTATATTTTATTTATTTATTTATTTAGTTTTTATCTTTTGCATTCTCCTCACATCATTGAATGTTTGATATGTGTTGTTCACAGCCGTCTCCTTTTGTAACTATATTGAAAGGCTGACGTGCAGCCTGGGTTAACGTAAGGGGAGAAAAATGAGTGTTTATGGACTGATTTCTGTCTTCCCTCCCTCTGTCTTAGTCCGAGGGACAATGCTGTTTTAGAAAGAAAGTTGGGGACAGTGAACACATCTGTGAATGTTCTGAAGTTTTGTAACATCTGTCCTGTTGGGGGGGGGGGGGCTGTGGTTTACCCCTGATATCAGCTGTACAGTTCAAATAAATGCAGGGGTGGCTCTGGCTCCCCCTACTGGCTGACTCCACATAAACATGTTGACACTGTCTTGCTGCACAGACGTGCTGAGCCTCAGTGGGAGTGAATTCATTCATTGTTTATTTCTTTGCACAATTTGTATCATTCACAACTTAGAGAAATACTTGATGTCTGTATTTACTTTGTATGTTGTTGCTTTACACACATGCACCGACACACAAACACACACACACAGCATTATGTGGCTAATCTGAAATGTACTGAATTTGCTCTGAACATCACTGAATGCCAGCACTCTTTTTTTTTTTTAAATTCATTTATTACCTGCACTCAAGGTCCAGGACTCTGTGGACGGCCTTGTAGACCTCATGGACGGACTAGACAAACTTACCAAAGCAGAGCATGAGTGTGGTCCAGAAGTGAAGTGCTCTGCTCTGAAGAACACGTGACTCCGGACTTCCTGTGTTGTGACATGAGGTCTTGCTGACGACAACAACACGCTGGACATTTTCAAGAATGTAACTGAGGCCTTCGTTGGCTGAGCCTCTGCTGTTACCTAAAGACACCTGTGACAGTCTCCCTCATCATTAGAGCCTCTTAAAACTCTCTGTGTGTTTGTTCCATTTTTTTTTAACATTGATACTGTACATATATCTATGTGTGTGTGTGTGTGTGTGTATATATATATATATTTATATTTTTTTTTTATTTTTTATTTTTCTCTCTGACCTTTTTCTTATGACGTGTTCAGAGAGCTGCTTGATCTGCAGGTGTGCTTCCACTGTGAAGCAGCAGGAGGGGGAGGTGTGATGGAGTGGGGGCCGTTGCTGGCGGCACTGTTGGTGATTCATTCAAAATTCAAAGCGCACTGAACCAGCGAGGCTGCCGCAAGAGACATTTCTTCAGCGTTTGCAGTGTTCAGTCCTCTCTGAGCGGACTGCGACTCGTCTGCCTGTCTGCAGACTCACCTGTATGCTTTGCTGTGGTTTTAACCTGCAATGTTCACTTTGACTACTCTGCTGACAAACACCTGAAGACAAGCAGTGCTGACGCTGCTGGAAAGGGTCATCACACTTGATGTTGACATCCATCTGTTTGCAGACTGGACCAAAGTGTGAACCTTGATGCGTCAGACAGCATCCACTAGGTGGCAGCAGCGCGGCACGTTCTGAATAACCTGTTTGTGGAGCTTAAAACAACAACAGTGGTCTAGTTTGCGGAAGTGAGACTGTTGACATGAGAGGAAACTGTAACTAGAAGATTCCAGACAGCAGAACAACATGTTCATGTACAAAGTATCTGTTTTAATATTATCACATTGGTAAATACATAGAGCCCAACAACACAAACACCAGACTAAACAGCTTTGAAGTGAGGCAGAGTTCCACCCCAGAAAGTCCTTTGTGGTCATTCTACCTTAAGAGAGTCCACAGAGCATCTCGCTGACCTCCCACAGTTTCCGGGCCACGGCGTCGTCTCGGGCCCGGGCGGAAACCTCCTGTACAGCGCAGCAGGCGAAGTAACGTCCACTCAGAGGTTCGATTCCCTCCTGCATGCAGCAGTGCAGTGTGGTCTGAGCTCCGGCCTCCGGGTCCAGGAACAGCAGCTGGGCCACGGGCTCGATGAAGACCTTCTGCCACAGGCTGACGTGACGTGACAGCTCGGTCCGGACAACACCTGCAGGGGAGGGTCGAGAGACGCACGACAAAACTGAACCGAGGGAGCGCAGAGACGGCTGCAGAACAAAGAACCTTTGAGTTAACGTGTGTGTGGGGAGAAAAACATCGAATGGTTGAAAGCATTCAAGTCTGACACCTCTGACCACACCCAGAATCTCAGGTGTGGTCTGTTGTACCTTTGACCCCACCCATAGCTGTTAGACATGCTGAGGTCGGGATGGAAGGAAGATATTTTTCACCAGCCAACAACTGTGGAACTTGTTTCTCAGAAAACTCAGAGAAATGTAAATTTTATTAACTCATTTCACCGTTAAATAATGTTTTTTGTGTGAATTTTATCTCCTGTCACGTTGGTGTGGTGGCAGGCCTGGAACTCTGGTGCAGAATGTGAAATTTTTTTATTTTACTTTAATATAGTTTGATTTAAAACATCTCCACGCTCGTAATCTTCCCTTCATGTCATTAAGAACATCTCCGCTTTACACGAGCTTCTGGCTGCAGCTGGAAAACTTACAGATGAAGGTCCAGAAATCTCTGACATGTTTATTCAAAATAGCAAACATTAACTTTGGGTTTGGTACTTCTTTGTGTGGTTTTTCATTAGCAATAAACTTTTATGCAAATGTTCAGTTTGTGCATTAAAAAACCTGAATGGAAAGTTGAAATGTAAAAGTTGATGTTGATATGTGTAAAAACAAAACAGAAACATTTTGATCTTCTTCACTCAAGTTTCTGCTGAAGAGCTAAATTTTTGCCACATTTGGATGGAAATCTGGCTTAAGTTGCCATTTTCTTAAATGATGATCATTGTGTCTATTATCGTTATCATCTTTTTTATTATTATTATTATTATTATTATTTAACCTTCTTAGATTGAAACCCGACTTCTAGCTGTTACCTGTATCACTCCAGGAATGAAGTACAATTGGTCTTTTTGTCCTGCTGAGTAAAACTCTGGCTTGGTAACACTGGGTGGACTGGGTGGGCTGGGTGGACTGGGTGGACTGGGTGGGTTACATGACGTTTTTTGTCTTCTGTTGTTCTTACTTTCTCTCCATTGTGCATGGACAGGATTATCTTTCTCGACCGAAGTTGATTGTGTATTTTACAAACTTCCTGTCAACATGTTACACCTGTACCATGTATTTGTGAAAAAATTCAATAAAAATATCTGAGAAAAAAAATGATCGTTGTGAAACTATTCTTCATTCTTAATTCTGATCCCTGTTAGCTTCAGGCTGTCAGCGTCACACCTGAACTGAGTCAGGCACCTGTTCGATTTCCCTCCAAAACATATCAGTAGGACATAAAGGTATTCTGTCAGTGTTACCTGGATGGACACTGTAGCAGGTCACATTGGTTCCTTTCAGCCTCTTGGCGAGCTCGTGGGTAAAGAGTACGTTACACAGTTTGCTGTTGCAGTACGCCTGGAAGAACTGCCAGCTGTACCTGCCGGTGCCCAGGTGTTTGTTCACCGTCAGAGCCTGAGAACACATGACTTCATTAACTCAGGATCACCTGAGTGACAGGGATTATTACAGAGCGCACGTCACGTGACGTGGCACGTGTCGACATCATGTGTCCTGTGATGTGAAGCCTCGAGCTGCACTTGAGGAATGTTCTCAGCAGAGAGCACATTCATTTCAAGGAATCCCTTTGTGAGTTAAACAACATCATGCATCACCTGAAACAACACCTGAGCAACCAGTTCTGATGCTGAACGGATTCGATGCATCAGGTTTTTAAACGGTTTTTATGAGCTATGGTGTTGATAGTGTAACTGATGGTGCTGCATGTTACTGTAAGATGAAAGTACAGAAGTATTCTCAGCTCTGTGCAGTGAAAGTACAACAGTACAGTCAGCTTCATGCAGTAAAAGTACTGTTTGTGCAGTAAAACGTCTCCTGTGTCTGATCTTTGATTCTCTGTGACAGTTTGTCATCAGTTTGTTCAGACTGAAGCTTCAGTATCAGAGCAGCATTTACTGTTGGAGCTGCTGCAGGTGGAGCTGCTACAGGTGGAGGTACTTTAAATACTTCATGTACTGTCAGCTGGTTTAGGCCAGTGGGGCCCAACATAAGGGTCGGGCCCCTCCAAACAGTCACCAGATACAACCTTGATGCCAGAAAAGTCATTTCAACCTGCATTCACCTGAACACAGAACAACAACATGTTTAACGTTCACAGTGCTGAACTTCATTGTTCTTTGTAGATGTTCACTGGTTGTGAATTTGATGTTTGTAACTGGTTTTAAAGGTTTGGACAGGAACGTGTTCTCCTCTGAGCTCCACATTCTGTCTGAATGGTGGTTCATACAGCTATTTTGGAATCAGGGTTGAACATCTGAGGATTCATGAGATGATTACTGAGAGAGGAGAAAAAACAAAGATCTGAAACATCTGCTTCCAGTTTCTGGACTTTTCTAAAACCTTAGATTTTAGTAAAATATTGGATCATTTGAATAGTTATTGAAATGAAACCATGTGAGAAGTTTAGAGGAGAAATGTCTGAGACACAACTACACACCCATTTATTTAAGTTTTTTAATTGGATTTTTAAGCTTAGTGCAAAGAGTTAATTTGAAAAGTACAATTAACCTAGCTGTCACATGAATGCAGTGCAGTAGAAAGTAAAGGAAACTGAAATGTCCTGGAGTAACTGTAGTAAAGAATACGTGCCTCAAACTCATGTACAGTACTTGAGTAAATTTACTTCGTTAAATTCTGCCACTGAGGAAAACACTGGAAGGATGAGAGCAAACCAGAAAGCACAAGACCACTGAAAGAAGTTGAATTGTAAGCACAGAAATGAACTGAAACGAACTGAACGGTGCTCATTGTTCAACTGAAAGATGCAGTGATTTAAAAGCTCACCTCAAAGTCAATGTGTCCCCAGCGGTAAGCCATGGAGGACAAAGTGACCACTCGTCCTCCCCCCGACTCCTTCAGACGCTCCAGCAGCAGGCAGGTCAACAGGAAGTGACCCAGATGGTTTACCCCAAACTCGATGCCGAAACCGTCTTCGGTCCGTCCGTCAGCCACCAGACCTACAGACAGACGGAGGTTCACATTTGAAGATCTGCTTCAGGCTTATCTGCAGTTCTTTCTGCTGTTAAGATTGCAATCAAAATATCTTTCCTCATCAGTTTGTTTCCTTTTATCTTAACTTGAACCTTTTCCAAACCACCACCCGGTCCTCCATGATGCCTACACATAACCAAAGAAAAGGTCTGCAGTTAAAGTACATCTCTGGAGAGTCCGAAGGTCCACCGTGTTCCACCTGTGTTCTTCTAGCTTCTCTCCCTCAGCGTGTTTTCTGTCCACATGTCAAGATAAAGGAGTGTCTCCTGCTATCTGTGAAGATAAACACCTGCATCTGGAGCAAGCCTGCACCTGATTATCTGCTAGCCTTTGTCTTTGTTTATCTTGTGCACTTGCATGCAGGTGATGTAATTTTATAGTTCTGTCATTGGTTTCACACAACTCCACCAATCAACAGGTGGCGCTAACACACAGCAGTGCAAAGACCAAGCAGTAGAAGAAGAATGCTAGCAAATAACATGGAAGTAAACAATGCAGGATTTAAAATGAACAAAAAACCCTCCAGTGAGACGTTTGCATGCTGTCAAAGCCTCAGTGACGTTGTAGCTGTTAAATACCATCAACATAATTTAAGAAAGTGAGACATGAGGCACTTGGACGTCACCCCAGCAGACAGTTGTGGACAGTATTTCACACTTGCAGCTATCAGAGCTTCAAGCTGCCACGTTCAGTTTCAGATCATGCTGTCTGTGTAACTGTGTGTGTGTGTGTGTGTGTGTGTGTGTGTGTGTGTGTGTGTGTGTACCGGCATTGTTGATGAGCAGATCCAGACTAGACTTAGTTTTCAGGAAAGTTTCAGCGAAGCAACGGACGGACTCAAGACTGGCCAGGTCCAGCTGCATGTAGAGTACGTCAGTACTTCCTGTGTCCTGCAAGAAAGATCATGAGTTGAAGATAATGCTGGATATTTACTAAAATTAGATTTTGTACTGTATATACCCCCAAAGAATCACTGCCTTCACATGGTGGAGGTGTTGGAGGTGGAGGTGTTACTGAAGGACTGTTGTTGAAGGAAAATCCTGGGAGTGGGAGGACTTTGGGAAGGCTATCGAGAAGGATTTTCAGTTGGCCAGTGAAGTACTGGCAAACCATTTGAGGACTCAGGAAGTGGAAGCAGTGCTCAGCTCAGACCTGCTGACCTGGACTGGAAATATTGTGGCAGACGTCGCTGATGTAGCCCAGATGCTCCTGAGCAGCAAAGTGTCAGGTGTGTGGAGGAGATTCGCCCACATGTTGGGCTGCAGACAAGCCTCTTCAGTATCCTGTGGAGGTGGGGGAGCGTACCTGTGGGGTGGCAGACCGGGTGGAGGTTCCCATTCTCAAAAAGGGGGACTGGAAGTTCTGCTCCAGTTAGCTGGGTATTACACTGCTCAGCCTCCCTGGGAAATGGTAGTCCAGGTGCTGGAAAGATTCTGACCGACCTTGAACAACACTGTGGAATCCGCCCTGACCGCGAGACTTACGTTTTGTTTCATCAAGAAGCAAGTTTTACGTTCATGTTTTCTTGTGATCACAGAAAATATATTTTCTAATTTCAAATAATGTTGAGATCACAAAGGATTGTTATCAAGATGAGGACAAAACCCAACTTTCATCTGTGTTTCCTGTGGACGTCTGTGGTTTCGTAGCCTGGTTTCTGAATCACGTCTGACTTCTTTTTGTGAAGTGAAAACATAATCGTACACGTTCTATGACCTGACACTGTCCATCCAGTGAAGAATCTTCCTTTAACAAACCTGTGGTTCAATGTGTAAGAAACAGCAGAAACATCTCAAATCCTCCTTCACAAGGAATCACATGGTGCAGGACAGTCAGCATCCAGCACAAGATCCCTGAGCTGATCTGGTTTCTCTGCAGTTCCTGTTGATCTGCGTCCCTACCTGTTGTATATCTGCGATGGCGGCCTCAGCCTTCGCCCGGTTTCGGCAGGCCAGGATGACTCTGGCTCCCTTCCTGGCCAGGTGCAGAGCCGTGGCTTTACCGATGCCGGTGTTTCCTCCTGCAGCAAGAGAACAGGAACTGTCAGCAACAACATAACAAAAACAGAAACGTTTTAGCCTTTTAGCGGCGAGGCTGCGAGGACGGCTGCTGGGCTGCAGGTCAGCCATCCACCACTTTGATCCAGCCTGAAATATCTCAACAACGATTGGATTGATTATCATGCCGTTCACGTTCCCCTCAGGATAAACTGTAATAATGTTGGTGATCCTCTGATCCTCCATCATCGGGTCAACAGTTTAATGTGTCCAACACTTCAGCTTATGACCAAATACCTGCAGAACTAATGAGGCCCCATCAGCCTCACCTGGACTTTGGGTTTTATGTTAGTTAGCGAATGTTAGCATGTCAATAAACTAAAGCAGGATGTGAACATGGTGACATTATATCCGCTAAACAGCATCTCAGCCTGATGACATTAGCCTTTAGCTCAGCTGCGTCCAGAGCTGCTAGCATGGACGTAGACTCAGGACTCTGATTAAATTCAACCAGGCGGCGTTTTTTTGGACCAATAATAATACAGAAAATATGGACGTCGAAAAGTGACGTCATATCAAATATCTCAGTTTGAAGAAAATGACTTAAGAAGTCTGATGAGATAACATCAGTGATCATTTATCATTGCTTTATCAATTGTTCATCATTTTCCATGCTCACACTTGGGTCGTGTCTAATGTCTGGAGTGAAAGCATTGCTCATTATTGATTAATCATAAATGAAAACAGAGGAGACGGTCTTCATCTTCAACTGGCAGGGCAGGACGACATTTGGACGCTTGGACTCACCTGTGATGATGACGGTCTTTCCCGCCATCGGTGCGTTTCCTTTACATTTGGATCTTTTGAAGAGAGTCTGTGTGAGGACGATGTAACCTCCCAGAAGCACACCGGCCAGCAGCAGCAGGTGAAACATGGTTTAAAACAGCTGCCCGATCCACCTGAGAATCACCGACAGACTCCAGAGCGGACTTCTGTCTTTTAAACACCTGGTGGGGCTCACCTGCCGGACCGGTTCTACCTGCCTGAGGCGGGCAGGTGAGTCACAGCTGGGTCCGACCGGTTCTGCTGGCATTCTCCATCAACAGTCAACTGAAACTGCTGCTGCTGCCTGACTTTTCACCCACTGATTCACCACGAACTACTGATGGGTCACACCGCGCCGACGCATCGGCGCGTGTGTCGAGAAGTCGCGGAAGTGTTTAGAGAAGCGCGTTTCGATGCTTGTGTCGTATAAGGCGAATGACGTCACTGATGACGTTCGAAGCCTCGCTGGTTCAGGACTTGGTTCGAGTATCGGCGCGATTAAATACCGCGATGGATCCGCTCACACTTCGTGGGTTAGTGTTGGAGATTTGTCGGTTTGTGTGACACAGAGGAGCATTTTGATGGAGCCTGTGAGAAAGAAAGTTTTCCTCCGTGTGGAAACATTTTGATCTGATCTCTCCCAATAAACAAGTCCACTGTCAGTAACATTGTTCCGTGTGTTTCGTGTTTGTTGTGCAGTGTTCTATATTTTTCACCGTCTTTTCTTTTAATCCAAGCTGAAGTGTTTGTTGTGTGCTAAAGAACTGGGGTACAACAACAACACCTCATCCATGCTGAGGCATCTTTGTGCTTTGCATGAAAACAATGAGGGGGATGTGGCTGGACCCAGCCCATATTTAGTTTCTGAATAAAAATGAAGTCCTTAAGTTGCACAGTCAGATTCGCTGCCCTCTTCATGTTCACAGCGCGTCCACCGCCCCTTACCCTGCTAAAACACTGCAACACTTTGAAAACAACTGTTCCCCTGACAATATGACTTATTCAGATGTTGACAAAATTTTTACTGATAAATATTTGACAAGTAATATTAGATTCCATTGTAATGTCATGTTACATACCCACAATAAACAAAAATATACATTTTATTTATGTGAACGAATACATGAACGATACCTGAAATGCATTTCTTAAGATGAATTGATTTCTTTTTCCTGGTAGTCATTCCCATGGCTGCACTTCTGCAGGACAGTCTTGAGTGTATTGCAACTGATAAAATTACAATTACTTATAATTTATAGGTTCGGCACGGTACGACCCATCACCACCTGTAATATATGTGGCAAAGCTTCAAAATAAAACCCAAATGAACAAAGAAGAAAGAAAAGTTCAGCAGGATAACGTTTGTTTCTTTCTTTTAAAGATTACACAGTGCTTCAGATAGAAGAATAAAATCAACAATACAGAAACCAGTGAGAGAAGAAACTTTATGCCTTAAAACTCTATTTAAAACTGTTTTACTGACTTCAAAACATCATCACACTGAAATCACACTGGATGATCAACAGACACCTGCTGATAAAAGCTTGTTTTCATAAGTTACATAACCTCACGTTTCCATCAACACATAGAAAACATATCATGTTTAATTTTCTCTTACTTTGCGCATGAGCGTCACATTAGCGCCTGCGGGGTAGTTAGCAAGCTAGCCGGCAGGCCAGAGATGCTGGCTGACCTGCTGACCTGCTGACCTGCTGACTCCACCATCATCCAGAGTTCTAGTCTTCATGCTGCTGTCATCCTGTTATCAGATTACATTTCTGATGTAATTTATTGAAATAATGCAGCTGTTGCAAAGAGCGAAATGTTCAGGTTAAAAATACCGGAGATTAATGGAAAAGTATTTCAACAGGAGAGAAAAACACCAGAGAGTAAGTAGAACATTAGATATTTTTAACATATTTGTGTTTAATGCACGTGAAAAAAAATACGGGCTCAAAATAAGATGCAGTGATTTTATTCAAACCAAGTGACAGAGGACTCATCACAGTAAACTCCACTCAATAATTATCATCATGTGATGTTTGAAAGAGCTCAGAGCAGAGAGGGTTTGTGCTCGGTGTGCTGATGCATTCAGGTACACTCAGATTCTTCACTTTTCCATTTTAGATTAGATTCAACTTTAATGAATGGCCAAAGCATCAAACAGATGTAAGGAGGAACGCAGCATTCACCAAAGATAAAAACTGTGGATCATCACTCCGTGTCTCATAATGATGGTGAAATGCAAAGTTTGAAGAATTACTCTGGGATTGAAACAAAGCTCAGATCTGGTTTTAGGACAGACCGCAGAAACTCTCGCTGAGCTCCCACAGCTTCTTGGCCACAGCGTCGTCTCTGGCCTTGGGCTCGATGCTCGTCAGCGGCGCACACTGGGTGAAGTAGTGGCCGCTGAGGTGCTCGATGCCTTCCTGCAGGGCGCAGTGGAGCGTGGTCTGAGCCCCGGACTCGGCGTCCATGAAGAAGAGGAAGATGATGGGCGTCAGGAGGAGCTTCCACAAGAAGCTGGAGTTACGACCGATTTCTGTCTTTATGCGTCCTGGACAGAAAAGAGGAAACCAAAAAGTTTAAGTGACAGCATTTTAGCTTATCTTGAACATTTCATTTGTTTTTGTTAGTCAAAATGAAATAAACCAGGCTGTAGTCTGCTGACCAGGGTGGAGGCTGTAGCAGGTGACGTTGGTTCCCTGCAGCCTCTTGGCGAGCTCGTAGGTGAAGAGGATGTTGCACAGTTTGCTGTGACAGTACTTCAGGAAGAGTTGATAGTTGCTGCTGCCCAAACCCAAGTCTCTGTGAGTTGTTAGACAATCGAAATCCACCTTCCCCATCGTGTACAATTTGGAGGCCACGGTCACCACGCGGCTCGGCCCGCTTGCCTTCAGCCGGTCCAGGAGCAACTCCGTCAACAGGAAGTGACCCAAGTGATTGACGCCAAAGATCATCCCCAAGCCGTCCTCTGTCGTTCCGCCCTTCGCCAGGCCTGAAGATAGAAACACAGGGAGCAATAACAATAAGAAACGTGGGTTTAAAATGAACCTTAAAGGAAAAGAACCTAATTTTAAGAACTCCTCTTGTTAGCAGCAGAGTCAGATGATAGTCTGGTCCACTGACCAGGTCGTGGTTAGCCTAGCTTAGCACAAGACTAAAGGACTATTAACATCAAGGGGAAAAAGGCAGAAATTTGAAATAAAGGCCTTTCTCTAATAATAGTTCAAATCTCATCCAACTGCCTCAATTTGAACATGTTCTTAAGTTCAGGGCTGTGTTTAGTATAAATTAATACATCTGTTTTTAGTGTTTTTGACCTGCTGTCTGATTTGATATTATTCTGGACAAAAACATCTTTTTTTAGCCTTTTAAAACCAAAAGACTTAAGAGCAAAACTGTCAGGAATGTAAGCTGCAAATGTTGCTAGCTTACTACCTACAGTATCAACTCAGTGTCATTCAGATGCTACATCAGTTTGTGTGGTTATGGGCTACATCGATTTTAAAGACCTGTGTACAATTAGCACAAGTTTCACTGTTTCAGTGTCGTCCTGGATGCTGGATCAGGCTTAGGCTTCATCTCACCAGCTCTGTTCTGACCTTTATTGGATTTGGGAAGGTTTACAATGTAGCAGCTAAAGCCAATATTACCCAACAGAGCACATCAGTCCTCAGCCGAAAGCCTTTTCTCTAAAAGTGGAAAGAAAGGCCTTGAAAATAGAAGCAGCCAAACAGGCTTTTTGTTAGAATCAGTCTGATTTTACATGTTTCCTCATCATACTTTAACACTGGGATTAACGAGCTCTACACTGAACTGACAGACTGACGCCAAAGTGTGACAGAACAGTGTGGTTTTCAATAGTCTGAGGCTGTGAAGGACCTCCTGCATCAGTCCAGAGCCAAAGACGGGACGTCCCAGTAGTGTCATTGACACAGACCTTTGGCTTTTACATCACCTCATGAAGACCTTTGAGAGGCTGGCTCTGCAACACCTGAGGACCCCACATACTGCTGTCCTGGACTCCCTTCTGTTCATACACCAGCCACACACAGGAGTGCAGGATGCATCATCTTCCAGACTTACAAGTCCCTCACAAGCCTGGAGAAGCAGGGAATCACTGCGAGAGTCATGTTCTTTCACTCATCCAGCGCTTTCAATGCCATCCAACGCTGCCTTGTGACACTGCATCCTGGATTGTAGACTACCTCAGTGACCAGCCACAGTATGTCGCAGTGGATGGTGTCTCTGGTGTTCACATTTTACTGGGTTCTCATTTTAAAACAAGTTTGCAGAAACATAAAATAGTAAACTAAGACCAAGAACCTGTGAACTTTCAGCAAAGTTATCAGTCACCAGCTTTTTTCTTTTGTCTACTTCTGTTTGAAATCAAGGACCCACTGCTGAAGAAAATTTAAGGTAAATCTGATGGTTATCAACAGTAACTAAGGCTGCTTGGCTTCGCGAACGGTCAGTTCTTTGGTTGTTTTTGACTTGAACAGTGCATGAACAGTGTTCAGCACACAAGCAAAGAAGTCCCGATGGGTAAAAGTAATATAACACTGTTTGAAATAGAAGTAAAAGTAATGAATTAAACAGTTGAAACTGTTAGCTAAGTAACAAATAAATGGTTCAAACATTTTGCAAAAGTAAAGGATCAATGATTTAGATTACTAACAGTAAGAATAGTTACTTAGCTAAACTAAGCAGCATAAAAACTGACAATTCAGCTGCATGAAAACATCTTCATAACAATACTCCCGTTTACGGAATCAGTCGAGTCAAATGACATCCACTTTTGACGGGTGGCGTGGATGAAGACAGGTCTCAGGGTAAAGGTTGGGGACTACTGATCTACTGAGAGGGCTGACCGGCGTTGTTGATGAGCAGATCCAGTCTGGACTCGGACCGCAGGAAGTCCTCAGCGAAGGAGCGAACGGACTGCAGACTGGCCAGGTCGAGCTGCATGAAGATCACCTGGCTGTTACCTGTCTCCTGATGACAAGGACAACAGAAAACATTCAGCACTCATAGAACAGTTTCCTGTTTCAGCAGCTGGTTTTCCAGATTTCCATCAGGTCATGAAATACTTGTTGTGTTTCTCATCTTTGCTGCTTTTTACAAACAAACATCCTTAAACTGACGCTGATGGACAGAAACAGGCAGACTGAACTGGGTGTAGAACAGTGTGTCATCAGCATAACGATGAGCAGCAGAGCAAAGTCAGACATACGTCCGACGTTATTTACTGAATTATCATCATCAGAAGTGACCAACAGTAAATGTACTTTATGGAACCGAACTGTGAACAAATGGGGTTTATTTCTGGGGCTTCTGTCACCTCCTACAGTAGGAGACAGATTTTTGTCTTCACCTGGACGATCTCGTGGATGGCGGCCTCAGCTCGCCGTCTGTCCCTGCAGGCCATGATCACCCTCGCCCCCCTCCTGGCCAGGTCCATTGCCGTGGTCTTACCAATGCCGGTGTTTGCTCCTGGAGACGAAGGACAGAATCATGAGGAGTTCACCTTCATTAGTCATGGAAGCCACATTTCTCCACAGACGGCGGTCTCTGTCCGTCTGTCGGTCGGTCCACCAGTTTGGTCCAGACTGAAATATCTCAACGACCGCTGGATGGATCAACGTGACGTGTGTGTGTGTGTGTGTGTGTGTGTGTAATGACCTGAACTGGCTCTAAATGCTCTTGAATGCAGTTTTGGAGCCTCTGGACATTTTGCAGACATGAAGGACAGATGTCTCATTTAGAAACTTGTCTCCGCTCATGAAAACCTGTTTTCTGTCACTTCCAGCTGTTGTCAGTCTGCAGCAGTGAATCTCTCTGAAAGTGTAATAATGTGCAGCTCGGCCTGCAGTAACTCACCGGTCACGATGGCGGTTTTCCCGTCGAGCTTTGCTGAACTTTGACATCTGGGCAGCTTGAGAACAGTCACATAGAGGAGAACATACGCTCCGAGCAGCAGGAGACCAAACAGCAGCAGCTCCAGCAGCATCCTGAGGACAACGCAGCCAGTTACACAAACCTGAAGGAGACGACTCTCTGTGTGAGAGTGTGTGTGTGTGTGAGGCCTTTATATAAAAGCTTATCATGTGAAGCAGCAGATCCACACCCTCCACACTCTGCGTCGGCTGCATGTTGAAATGAGAGATCATATTTCTGAACATCATTAGCAGATTCCTGGTGTGGAGCCCGACTCAGTCAAACAAACCTGTGCACACACGTATGAGCAGAGCATGTCGTGTTTTCACAGTAATGATGTAAAATGAAATACAAATCAAACTCAAACACACTTCTGTTCATTCAGTGTGGATCTAACAGGAGAAATATTCATCCTAACGTCTGTCCACCGTCACAGAATTCAGCAGCCTTCACCTGCGATCAGTCACACTGAGTACAAACACACTGTTCATCCTGCCTCCTCCAACTCTTCCTCATCACATCCTCCATCAGGTCTGAATGTGTTTCCAGCCTGACAAACAAAACCACATCATGTTCCAGTTTTCTCCCAGAGGCTGTAACAGAAACAACATGCAGGGAACTCCTGAAGTTCAGGAACACCTGAACTCACACACCTGTTCACATGAAGGACCTGTCTGCTGACACATGACTGATGTTTTTAAACTGAGACGTCCGTCACTGCAGCTCTGGAAGCTCTGCACCTCAACCAACCTGAGACACGAGATCCAGAGTCGCTGTCACGGCAGCCGGAACAGATTCTCATGTGATGAATCGGCTTTGAAAGGTTTGGAGGATCAGGATCATCTGAAGGAACAAAGTTCACTTCTCTAAGAGGTGAGACTGACTGTCTGTCTGATTCAGGGACACTTCTAGGAAATCATTTTGGATTTTATTTTTATCTTAAATGTGTCATTTTTGACTTTTTGTGATCGAAGAACACTGGATGTATCTCAAGGTTAGACTGCTGGTCTTAAGACATTTAATGGACCAGAAGTGTCGTCAGTGGACTGTGAACATGATCAGCAGGTGATGATGGACAATAATCAGGGTGGAGCAGATTCAAAGTGTCCCTGCAGGACAAAAAGCTGGACTCAGATATGAAGGACGTTCAGAGACTTTTATTGGAACCGTCAGGCACTGTGGACACTGTCCTCACAGTAACTCTTTGGTCACTGACTGTAGTTCAAAGTTCTCCTCCGATCAGGTTTTCCAGAAGTTCGGGTTCTGTGTCATCCTCCTCTGGAAGTTTTCATACCACTTGAGGATGCAGCTGGATGGGATGAAGGTCTCGGTGGGGTTCGGCGTCATCTGCGCCTGCGACACAGCGAAGGACGAGGCGAAGTTGTACAGACTGTCCAGCATCTTCTGCGTGAACTGCAGGAAGGAGTCCACGGTGGACACGGCGGCGCTGGACACCGGGATCTGCTGGGCCAGCTGCTCCAAGGCCTCCACCGACACGCCGACCTGAGCCACGGAGGGCGACGAGGAGGCGGACATCATGCCGAAAGGGTGCGCCCCGCCCACCCCGGCCTTCAGCCCGGAGATCTTAAAGATGGCACTGGGCTTGTCGTTGGTGATGAACCCGAGCAGCTGCCACACCGGCCCGCCGCTCGCCGGGTCCGGGAAGGAGAAGTAGACTGCGCCGCCCATACCGGCGGGGAACGGCACCGTGCCCAGCATGAACACCACCACGTGGTTCACGTTCTCGTAGTCCGGCAGGTTGAACACAAACTTGTCCGAAGCGACCTGCACCGCGTCCGTCTGCACCAACCTACCGGCGACCAAACAGCCGAACATCTCCGGAGTTAGCAGTTAGCCGTTAGCCTCAGTGCTGTAAGGAGCCTTTAGCGTTAGCTTTGCCCGCTAGAGTCAGTCCTGCGACCCGCTAACTGTCCGAATCACGGACGAATCCAGCAGAACCCGTTAACTCGGTGACAGACTGAGGAAGGAGGGTTGTTGACGAAACCAGCTACAAGAAACCGATGGAAACTTCTGGTACAGACCGTCATGTTAGTGCCGCCCTCTGCTGCTCGACTATCGACTGAATGGCCTGGGGATATGATGACTTTCAGCCCTTAGCTTGGGCTGACAGGCACAGAATTATTACTGTAATACTTCAGCAGGTAAAGGTTGAGCTGTTTTTCACTGTATGAGCTGTTGGGCGGGCTGTGACTTTAACTGTGGGATCATCTTATCCGTAATATGATATCATAATTTATTTGTTGATTATATTTTGTATTATTAGTTTGAATCTGCAAAGTCACTGAAGTTATAAATATAGTTGTGTGAAAGTAGAAAGTGGGTGAAAGTCGAAATACTTCAGTAAAGTACCTCGAAACTGAACTATAGTGCACCACTTGAATGGCCACTTTCCTCCACTGTTATGGGAGCAGCCTCCTTCCCTCCGTTAAAAAAAACAAAACAAAACAAAAAAATGCTAAACTGAATGTAACTGTAGTTAACGACACGTAGTAATCAATTCATTTTGTGTTAATATTGACCGAAAACTGCAGTTTCTGCTGTCTGTCCTGCTGGAAAACAGGTTGACCGCGCGGATTGTTCGCTGTTAGCTGAGCAGACGTTCGATGATTCGGTAATCTACTTGTTAGTGGCGGCCAAGCAGTTAAGATAGAGAGAGTAAGCGTGAATGAGACCGGAAGTGATAATTCATCTCACTAAAAAAATAAAGCAAAGTTCCAACACTAAAGTTTTAATGAACCCTGGTTCCAAAGAGTCTGAAACATAAATAAACCAGAATCAGTCATTAATAATCAAGCTGTGTTCACTGACAGCGGTTTTCTGAAGTGTCTCTGAGTTCATGTGTTCATCTCCTTCATCCAATCATGTGTTCACAAAGCGGTGAACCTCGCTCCATCCTCTATGATCGACTGAGCCTTTCCAGGATGCTCCTTTCATACCCAGTCATGATCCTCTCACCTGTTTACCTGTGGAATGATCCAAACAGGTGTTTTTGGAGGGTTCCACATCTCCCTCTGCATCAGATTCAGAATGAAATAACATGGCACACATTTCTTTGTAATTTATATTTGTATGCACAGTACTGTCCATTTGTATTCAGCTGCTGAATTTTGTCTTTATGTTGGTTGATATATTTTGATTTCACTGGCTGAATGTCAGATGATGAGAGGTTGAAAATGTTTTGTGTAAGTTCCCTTTAAACATCGTTACTGTCAGAATGCCAAATGTTTGACCAATAGAAATTTGATCTGCCATCGAACAAGATGTGAAATTGACTGAATTGATTAAATGTAGACTTTTCAAAGACCTGTTTTAAATTGTTTTGAAAACCGGTAACCGGGTGTGTTGACTTGTAATTTCCGCTGACTTGACTGCCAGCGGCTGAGCTCAGTCGCCACAGAGCTGTTTGCACGGTGACACTAAGAGCATCAAAATAACGTAGAACAAACTTTCTGCCCACGTGTTTGTGGACTAACTCTCGTCTGTACGGATTCACGACTTTTAACGGCCACGAACAGGTAAACAGTCCCGTGTTTGTCTCGTTGTGTCTCCAAACTTTTGCTCTTGGCTAACCCGGTTAGCCACCCGATGCTAGCAGCGGAGCCTGTTAGCCTGCCGTTAAAGACACCAGAGAAGAAGATGTTTTCATCTGTTTGCTCTTTGTAGGATAACAGACAGTTTGTGTTTATTTGTCGGCTGTTCGCGCCTTCAGTAACGTTAAATGTCCTGTCAGTGCTGCGTCTGTGGGTCTCTGTCGGTGCGTCTGTTGAACTGGAGCTTTTTCAGGTTTTATTCTGCTTGATTCAAAGTGAAAGTGACACGTTGAGCATGTGAACGTCACCTGAAGCAGATTCTATCATTAACCAGGGCTCACGATGCGTTCACGGCCTCAGAGGAAGTCACCTGACTGTCGGAGATAGCTGACCAGGTCGCTGTAAAGACGCTGCACTATGGAAGCCGACCTGAATCAAATGAGCCTCTTGAACCTGGATTTCATCCGTATTGAAGTGATGACGTCACAATGAGTGATAACGTCAGCTTTTAACGCATCCTGAATGAGTCCTGAATCTTTGGGGACACTTTGTGGTCTGAACCAGTTTGAGGGTCACTGCTGTCTGACCTGCAGGGGGTGACCCCTCACCTGGCTGCAGTGATGTGCAGGTGTGCACCGTGACCTCCCTGGTGGGCGTGGTTACAGGTGTCGGTTTGGGTCCTGATCCAGGACCAGCGCTCTCTGTCCTCAGTCTGGTAAACCTCTCTGGGATCATGTTGTCTGAAATGTTCCTGATTCCTGGAGGTGGATCAGCTGATTGGTGATTAGCTGATATGCAGAAGATTCATCGTCAATTGTTTTTTTAATCAGCGAGTAGTGGTGAGCAGTGTGATGTTTTCTAATGATCAGGTGACACACCTTAGATTTAACTTACACACACACACACACACACACACACACACACACTCACTCCAGCAGGTTGTTAAAGCTCTGCAGTAAAGTGTTTTTCTGAAGCTCACAGTGTTTTCTGTGAGACTGAAGCTTATTTTTAGTCTTCCTGCGTCTCTGTGAACAGAGTGTGTGTGAGTGTGTGTGTGTGTGTGTGTGTCCCTGCAGCACACTGAGCTGTGCTGTTGAATCATTTATGAGCTGTTTTCTCTCGGATATTCTTCTCGTGTCCGGCGGGCGAGCTGCCAGCGGGCGCCTCTTCTCTGCCGGCCTGTCCCGGTCCGATCGCCTCTGTTCGCTCTTTGAACGCCTCTCTTTAAAACGCTGGTCGTCTCTCCTCCAGCAGCAGCTCTGACAGGTCGTTTTGTTCACGGTTGGGTTTTTCCCACAGAGCGCCTGAATGCAGCGCCGAGCGGGACGTTCAGGCGTCTGTTTTCCATGTGATCCTGCTCGGCCGTCCTGATGTCCTCTGAGGCTCTGAAAGACTTCATCAAGTCTGACTGTAATTAAGTGAGCGGTGAAAGGACAGCGTTGAGTTGCATTGTGGGAAATGTAGGATCCACCATCCAGTGAAGCACTGACCTGTTTTCTCTCCATTTGTGTCGAACAGGATTTAGAAGAATGACGTGCAGACGATTTCAGTTTAACTGAGAGGAGAAGCAGCAGGAGGAGGAGGAGGAGGAGGAGGAGGAGGAGGAGGGCTGCCATGGAACGAGCTCACAGCCTCCTGCTGAATGAGGAGGTGTGCAGTCAGCTGGGTGAACATCAGAGGGCGGAGTTTGTCTTTGAGTGGCTGACGCACCTGAAGAAGCTCCTTCCTGCTGCCGACCGGGTGAGAGCTGCTCCTTGTGTCAAAGGTCACGTGACTAAGGTCACATGACTCTCACAACATTAAAATCTGTCTCTTCCCCTCAAGGCGGACATCAAGCAGAACCAGCGGCGTCTGATCGAGCAGCTTTCGGGCGTTCTGATTGGCTCCCCCGGCCCGCCGACCCGCTGGCTGCTGGCCCAGTGCTTGGCCCTGCTCTTCCACCTGGGAGACCCCGTTCCCTCCAGCCTATTGGTGGAGAGGTGTAATGACATCATCCGCAGCAAAGACGACTCTCCGTCGGGCCTCCCGACACGGCTGTAAGTCCGGCTGCGTTCATGGCTCGCAGGAAAGATGGGAAAAAATGTCTTCCAGCTTCAGTGTCAAAGACCTCGTACGACAGGAAACTTTAGTTTTTAGGATTCATGTTTCTGTCGAAACCGATGAAGGGAACAAGCTTCATTTTAGGTTTCCAGGTGCAGATGAATGTTGTGTTTGTGTTTCAGGGCGGCCGTCACGTGTCTCGGCGCTCTGTTTGAGCAGCTCGGCCGGATGCTCGTCGGCTCCTTCAAAGACACGCTGACCAACCTGCTGAAGGCCATGAAGAGCGCCGAGGTCGGTCCACAGACGGTCACTCATTCCCCCAGACGAGCTGCACAAACCTCACGCTTAGTTAAATACGCAGTGCCTGAACGCACTGCGGTCCCTGAATGCACCACAGAGAGCTTTCACCTCAAACTGTTTGATTTCAGTTTTATTTCGGTTTCATGTTCGTACCACTGAGCGAGACGTTCACTGGACATCTGAAAAGTCAGAGCTCACCCTCCTCTTCCTCTCAGTCTCAGGGTCGCTATGAGATCATGCTGTGCTTGGAGAAGATCCTGCGAGGTTTGGGCGTCAGCGCCGTGCCGTGTCACCGCGACGTCTACAAGGCGGCGAGGACGTGTCTGACGGACCGATCCACGGCGGTACGCTGCGCCGCTGCCAAGGTAACAAGAGCCGGCGCGTCCCCGCGTCTCCACCGGTCCTTCGTCATATCATCTGTCAGCTTTTTACAGGCGGTCTGCTGCAGGACGTCTTAAAGTGTCCATGTCGTCCCGTCAGTGTCTGCTGGAGCTGCAGAGGGAGGCGGCGTTCCTGTGGACCAGCGAGCTGGAGAACGTGGCCACGCTGTGCTTCAGAGCCTTCGAAGGATCCAACTACAACGTCAGAGTGTCCGTCGCCAAGCTGCTGGGAACTCTGCTGGCGGCCGCCGTGGAGCCCCGACAACGCACAGGTACGAGTGGAGGATGGGACTGCCGGTGTCCTGTCCGTCCACAGCGAGACGGCAGAGTGAGCCGTGTGTTTAAAGGAGCAAAGTTTAGCTTAGCTTAGCTTAGCACGACTGACGCAGGTGGAACCTTTAACCTTCCTCTTAATGACTCGTTGTGTGTCTGTTTATGACATCATACACTCTGACACACACACACACACACACACACTCACACACACACATCATCACAGCTCTGTAATCACACAGGCATGAAGACATCAAGAGCTGTGATTGGTCAGCTTGTGTCTGATGCAGGTGCAGGTTAAAGCTGCTCATCACTGACACACCTGACAGGTGGTTGAGCTCGTCTTTCTCTCTGTCTTTTTTTTCTCCCATCAGCCCCCAGGCAGGGTGGGCGGGGGCGCAGCTCCCTGGAGGAGGTGATGGATTTGTTGTTGATGGGGTTCCTGCGGGGCGGGGCAGGTTTCCTCCGAGCCAGTGGAGACATGCTGAAGGGGACGAGCTCCGTCGGCAAGGACGTCCGAATTGGAGTTACACAGGTGGGTCGCCACGGTAACCATTGAGTTCAGATAGTTTGATTTACTGAGTGGATTAAATGACTCCTCCTCCTCCTCCTCCTCCTCCTCCTCCTCAGGCCTGCGTGGTCTTCGTCTCCACCCTGGGCGGCACCTGGTTGGAGGCGAACTTCCCTGCCTTCCTGTCCCTGCTGATGGAGCTGGCGTCCCACAGCAGGGCCACGCAGACGCCGGGCGACGCCGTGGTGACCCGCTGCTGCGTGTCCTTCATCCTGAGGACCACCCTGGGGTCTCTGCTGGGAGAGAAGGCTCAGACCAACGCCGCCAAACAGCTGTGCCTCGCCGTGGCCGCTCAGAAACGAGCCATCGGTGAGCAGAGACGGACGAAACGCCCCGACTGTCCTCATGCAGACAGGACGCTCTGATTTAATGATGCTCAGCAAGCGTGTGTGTGTGTGTGTGTGTGTGTGTGTGTGTGTGTGTGTGTGTGTGTGTGTGTGT
>JBBMOE010000119.1:94908-97408 GCA_037975065.1 Chaetodon trifasciatus
TGTGTGTGTGTGTGTGTCACCTGTGTGTGTGTATGTCACCTATGTCATGTGTGTGTCACCTGTGTGCCACCTGTGTGTGTGTGTGTGTGTGTGTGTCACCTGTGTGTCACATGCATTGTGTGTGTCTCACCTGTGTGTTCGTGTGTCACCTGTGTGTGTGTGTGTGTGTGTGTGTGTGTGTGTGTGTGTGTGTGTGTCACCTGTGTGCCACCTGTGTGTGTGTGTGTGTCACCTGTGTGTGTGTGTGTGTGTGTGTGTGTTACCTGTGTGTCACATGCATTGTGTGTGTGTCACCTGTGTGTGTGTGTCACCTGCGTCGTGTGTGTGTCACCTGTGTGTCACCTGTGTGTCACCTGTGTGTCACCTGTGTGTCACCTGCGTCGTGTGTGTGTCACCTGTGTGTCACCTGTGTGTCACCTGTGCGCGTCCAGATTGCCTGCCCTCGTCAGGTCTTACGGTGCTTCAGTCCGCAGCTGGTCGCTCGTCTACAGGCTGAGAGTCTACGAGCTGCTCGCTCTGCTGCCTCCTCACAACTACCAAGGTAACAACACGTCTCCTTTGCTGCTTCCTTCTTTCCTTTCCTCCCTTTGTGCTGCTTCCTTCTTTACTTTCCTCCCTTTGTCCGACTTCAAATCTTTCTCCCTTCTTGTGTCCTTGTTACTTCTTTGACTTCCTCCTTCTTTTCTCCTAAGTGTCTTCGTTCTGTCTCCGTGTTGTCTTCGTCCATGTGTGTCCTGTTGAACTGAAGTTCTTCCCGTCTGTCCTCGTCCTACAGAGAGCTTTGGTTTGGTGATGAACCAGCTGGTGACTGACCTGTCCGCTCAGGACAACCTGAACCACCCGTGCTCGGAGCTCACCCTGCTGCCCCCCCTCTGTCACCATGACGACCTGCCTCTGGTCGGCCCCGCCCTCCAGGACACCGACCACACATACATTGAGAAACAGGTGACGTGTGGCGTGTTAGCGGGACCGTAGACTGATGACACTGTGGGAGGCTTACCTGTGGGTGTGTTTGGCTTTCAGCTCCACGGCAGCAGTGTGGGAGGGGGCTCTCTGGACAACGACACCTTCAGTCTGTGTGAGAGGAGCGATGAAGCCCCCGCTCCTCTTCCTCCTGCCGTCGCTCTGACCGCCGCCGCCGTCCGTCTCTTCGGAGCGCTCTTCCCCCACATCATCTCCGCTCAGAGGTAACTCACCTGTACAGGTTGACCAGCTGACAGGAGGGTCGTGCCCCCCCCCCCCCCCACAGTGTGAATGCTCAGTTTGAACCAGGAGGACAAACCCTCCCTCCGTGTCTCTCAGGGTGAAGATCCTGGAGCAGTTTGTAGAGACCGTGAACCAGCTGAAGGGTCAACGGCAGCAGACCGTCCAGATGCACGTCTGTGCTGCCCTCTGCAGTCTGCTCAAGGTACTACACCTGTCAGCACGAAGCCTGTTTTGTTCATTTTTTGTCCTCTTGGGGGCAGCAGAGCTCCACTCAAGCTGAGAATCTTTGACATATTATCACTTTATGAAGCTGAACCTAAACCTAAACCCCCCCTCAGCTCCAGGGTGGTGTTCGGGGGTCTCTGGGCCCGGAGGAGGTGCGTTCCCCTGCGTTGTCCCTCCTGACGGGGGCGCTGGAGAGTGTCAGTCCTCTGCTGCGCTGCCTGGCTGCTGAAGGTCTGTCCCGGCTGGTTCAGGTGGTCGGAGACCCCGGGTTCACGGTGTCCGTCTCCCTGCTCTGCTTCGACAGGTAGGACGGCGATGACACGCAGCGTTTACTGCGTCTGTTTTCCATTTTTATTCCTCCTTATGACATGAAGTGTTTGTGCGAAACAAAGAACACAAATGTCTGAAAGTTCACTTTAATCTATTTTCAGTCTCTGATCTTAAAGTAGCAACATCAGAAACAGCTGATCCGAAAATATTCATCACACAGACAGACAGAGGGACAGAGGGACAGAGGGACAGACGTGAAGCAGAAATACTCCAAAAGCTTTAAATAACTGAGAGTGAAGAAATCCAAATATATCACAGAGTGTGTGTGTGTGTGTGTGTGTGTGTGTGTGTGTGTGTGTGTGTGTGTGTGTCAGAACGAGCTGTCAGGACTTCCTGTGGGACACTGAGGACACGCTGTCATGTTGTCTCTTTTTAAACAGTAATACATGAATTTATTTCGTCTGTCCACAACAGGCTGAAGACGGCTCGAGACGCGGCGTCTCGCAGTGGCTACGCTCTGGCTCTGGGGGCGCTGCACCGCTACACGGGAGGAATCAGCTCACCTCAACACCTGTCCACCTGCCTGGGAGTCCTGTTCACCCTGAGCCAGGACAGCACCTCACCTGAGGTCCAGGTACGGGATTCTGACCTCAGCTGTTTTTCAAGCGATGAGTGGACCAAATGTCCTCACTGTCCCTGAAATGTCCCCGTGTGTCTGTCCAGACCTGGTCTCTCCACAGTCTGTCTCTGGTGGTCGACCTGTCCGGCGGTTTGTACCGCGGCCACGCCGAGCCGTCCT
>JBBMOE010000119.1:99908-127371 GCA_037975065.1 Chaetodon trifasciatus
ATTGGTAGGGTTCAGCTGATCTGGAGTCAGACTGGGTGTTTGAGCAGCTCTGATCACACGTCACACCTGTCCTGACCCCCCCGCCCCCCCCCCCCGCCCTCTGCAGACGTCACCATAAAGGAGGTCGGTCTGGAGGGAGCCCTGTTCACTCTGTTGGACCGGGAGTCAGATCCGGGTCTGAGGAGGGACATCCAGGAGACTCTGGTCCACATGATGGCGTCCAGCGCCACCAGCGGTAAACTGGGACACTGGCTGAAACTCTGCAAGGACGTCCTGTCTGCAACCACCGGTGGGTTGAATCCGTCAAGTTTGTCTTCTTACTGAGCTTCAGTGCAGGTCCAGGAAATGACCCACGTCATCACACACGGTGTGAACGACGTGAACCGTCTTCACAGACTCAGCCTCTTCATCGGCAGACGAGGCCTTCAGCGACCCTGTGAGACTGTGGACGTCTGGTCTCTAAGGTCCTCACTGATCTCTCTCGCTGCCTCTCTTCAGACTGTCGGGCGCCGGTCGAGACGAGTCAGGAGGACGAGGAGGCGGACCCCGCCAGAGACGACGACTCCTCTGCTTTCAGAGCTCGGTCGGAGTCCGGCGGCCCGTTCACGGCGCTGCGCTGGGCCACGCGCCGCTTCGCCATGGAGTGCGTGTGTCGCATCATCGCCCAGTGTGAGACGGCAGACCCGGCGCACTTCGACATGGCTCTGGCTCAGGAGCGCCGCCTGCACGAGTCCACCGGTAAGACCCCCGCGGAGGCCTCCCTCAGTCTGTGTTGGTGGACTCTGTGGACCTCTGTGACCCCTCGCCCGCCTCTCCACAGACTTCCTGGTCCTCCATCTCGGCGACCTGGTCCGCATGGCGTTCATGGCGGCGACAGACCACAGCGACCGGCTGCGGCTGGCGGGTCTCCAGACCCTGCTGGTGATCATCAGACGCTTCTCGACCATCCCCGAGCCGGAGTTCCCCGGTCATGTGATCCTGGAGCAGTACCAGGCGAACGTAAACAGATATCCAGTATTTATACTCAGATACTGTGAAAAATACTTCAAACGTGTGAAACTCAAAGAAGTCTGTGCGTGCGTGCGTGCGTGCGTGCGTGCGTGTGTGTGTGCAGGTCGGAGCTGCTCTCAGACCAGCCTTCAGTGCTGATGCTCCTCCTGATGTCACAGCCAAGGCCTGCCAGGTGATTAATCATCAATACTCATGTTAATGACTGACAGGTAACTGTTATGGTCCAGCTGATCTCAGGTAAATGTTCACCTGTCAGTCAGTTTGCTCTCCAGGTATAACCAAGCAACACGTAGACTCCCGATTGTGCTGCTGAAGGTGAGCCTCTCTGTCTAACGCAGGTGTGCAGTGCCTGGATAGCGAGCGGCGTGGTCAGCGACCTCCGTGACCTGCGGCGCGTCCATCAGCTCCTGGCCTCCTCATTGGCTAAAGTCCAGGCTGGGAGGAACCCGTCCGGCCAGCTGTACAACGAGGCCACTGCTACCATGGAGACGCTGGCCGTCCTTAAGGCCTGGGCTGAGGTGAGGTCGCTCGTCTTCAGTGTGGACGTTTTCACGTCTCACCAGATGACCTCGACACTTCGAGACGTCCACTAACAGATTAAACATGGAGCTGGACTGAGTCTTACGCTTTGTGTCTCAGGTTTACATCGTGGCCGTTCAGAGCAGCGGACAGAAGGAGAGCCACGATAGGACGGCTGACCTGTCGCTCTCCTCGCCGGCCAATGACGGCTCAGACCCCGAGTCAGGAGGGGCGGGTCTTCTGAAGTTGGTCCAGTCGGATCTGTCGACGCTGAGCCGCCTGTGGCTGGCGGCGCTGCAGGACTACGCCCTGCTGACCCTCCCACAGGAGTACGCGTCACAGTTACCTGCGACAGGTGAGAGGCAGGAGGGAAGGGAGGCGAGACGTCTTGTCAGGACAGATGATGTGGACATCTGTCCACTCGTCGCAGTTTGTCTCATTGAATCTGAGGGAAGTTTAGAAAGTTTCTTCATGGAAAGAGTACTCAAGTACTTCACCAGAAGTACTGTTACTTCAAAGAACTTTTACTCAAACAGGAGTACACGGAGGTCAATCAGCAGACCAGGACATTAAAGGAGTCTTTGTCAAAGTTTCTCCTCCTCTTCCTCCTGCAGGAGGTTCTTTCTACACAGCAGAGACCGTGAAACAGACCAGAGCTCATTACTCCTCCTCCTGGGCTCCCATCCTCCATGCCACCTCCCTGTGGCTCCACAGCACCGGTCAGTGCTCCTCCTCACTGCTCCTTACTGCTCCTCACTGCTCCTCACTGCTCCTCACACCTCCTCACTGCTCCTCAGTCTTCGTGCTCCTCACTGCTCCTCACTGATCCTCACTCCTCCTCACACCTCCTCACTGCTCCTCACTCCTCCTCACACCTCCTCACTGCTCCTCACTGCTCCTCAGTCTTCGTGCTCCCTACTGCTCCTCACTGCTCCTCACTGCTCTCTCTCTCTGATGTAAGAAGTAAACAGGTGTTAAAACGTCAGGTGTGACTTGCAGGTTTTGTGATGTCAGACGACACGCCCGCCAACCTGTCCAGACCGGCCACGCCCACCTCCATGGGACACACCGGCTCTGTGGGCGGAGCCAAGAGTCCAGAGGACATCAACGCCGACAGGCTGCACCTCATACTGGGTATGAAAGCGGCTTAAACTCCAAACTCGGACATTTAAAGATGAACTCAGGTTAAATTTGCCTTTTTCTGCCTTTGGTTGCTTCGTCTGCGTCCGTCAGGGATCGGTGTGGAGTTCCTGTGTTCTCCGCACTCGGAGGACCAGATGGAGAACATCACTTCCTGTCTGCGAGCTCTGCAGGCGCTGCTGGATGTCTCCTGGCCCCGAGCCAAGATCGGAAATGACCAGGTGAGACCCGGTCGGACCAGAACCCAGACCCGACATCAGACCTGAATCCAGGTCAGAAATTTGACTGTAATCCAGATCAGACTGTTGGCCCTGATGTCCCTCTGTCTGTCCCTCTGTCTGTCTGTCCCTGTCTGTCCCTCTGTCTGTCTCTGTCTGTCCCTCTGTCCGTCCCTCTGTCTGTCTCTGTCCGTCCCTCTGTCCGTCCCTCTGTCTGTCTCTGTCCGTCCCTCTGTCTGTCTCTGTCCGTCCCTCTGTCTGCAGGCTCTGAGTGTGGAGCTGCTCAGCGTCCTCCACCGGCTGATGGTGACCAGAGAGTCGGTGTCGGTTCAGCTCTCCGTGTTGGATTTACTGCGGCGGATCGTGATGGCGGCTCAGGAGCACGTCAGGGAGAAACGCCACAGCGCTGAGGGTGAGCGCATGCTTTCACACACACCACGAGACACTGTTTGGACTCTGGGGGACAGTACGGGTGCCCACCAGGACCAATATTCACATTTGTTCAAACGCAAAAGTTATTTTTGCTTCTTTCAACCGCGTTTCATGTCCTTCATCAGATGGGATCAGACGGTAAACACGCAGAGCATTGAACACACCAAACTGTCTTTATCCTGAATCCTGCTGTGTCAAACTTTATTGTTCCACAGTGGACGACGGTGCAGCGGAAAAGGAGACGCTGCCAGAGTTCGGCGAGGGACGAGACACCGGCGGTTTGATTCCTGGACGCTCGCTGGTGTTTGGAGCGCTGGAGCTCTGCCTCTGCGTACTGGTCCGGAAACTTCCACAGCTGAGCCCCAAACTGGCCGGAACCAGCCCAACCGGTACGAGGAGGAGGAGGCGGAGGAAGAGGGGAGGAAGAGGGGAGGAAGAGGGGAGGTGGGGTGGTACAGAGGGGTTAGAGGAGAAGTTAGATGAATGGCAGGAGGAGAGGAAGGAGCAGGAAGTATGAGGAGGAGCAGAGAAGAAGAAGAAGAAGAAGAATAAATGTAAGTCAGTGCAATGTCCTCCTAAGTGACTGTGTGTGTGTGTGTGTGTGTGTGTGTGTGTGTGTGTGCGTGTGCGTGTGCGTGTGTGTGTGTGTGTGTTCAGGTCCTGGAGGTTCGGTCTGGAGTCTGACTGACAGCGACTGTCACCTGGTGTCTTCTGCTCTGTGTGTCCTCTCTGAGCTGCCGTCTGTTTGCTCCCCAGAAGGTGAGGGTTGGAAAAAGACCCACAATCCTTTGCATGCTAATGCTAACGTTAGCATTTTAACGTTACCATTAGCATTAGCAGAGTGTGTGACTGTGACTGATTGTCCTCCTGCAGGCAGCGTGTCCATCCTCCCCACTGTCCTCTACCTGCTGCTGGGAGTCCTCCGAGAGCTGGTCCACCAGCCCAGCACACACACTGGTAACACACACACACACACACACACACACACACACACACACACACCATGGGCTGTGAGCTCCACAGTTCTTTAATGGTTCTTTTCATTCTGGTTGAATCTGCTGCGATCGCTGTTGATTATAGTGAGTGATGTCGTCATAGTTACCCAGAGGCGTGCTCACATTCCACCTCTGCTGTTGTGTGTGTTTTTTTCCCAGGTTCCCAAGTGGCGGCGGGCTTGGCGGGCGGTGCCGGTCTCGGTTCGGTGGTCCAGGCGGCGCTTCAGGCTCTGAAGTCCATCGTGACGTCTCCAATGAGCCGACAGGAGAAGAGCCGAGGAGCCTGGAACCTCCTGCTGAGATCAGCCTTGAACACCCTGCTGGGACTCTGGGACGCTGGTACGAACACACACGCAAACACACACACAAACACACACACACACACATACACACACACACTGCGACCAGTGAACTGAAAGACGAAGACGCTCGAGTGCTTCAAAGATTTATACACGGAGGACAAAATTCATCAGTGAGGAGAGCGGGGGGCTAAGCTAAAGGTGTGTGTGTGTGTGTGTGTGTGTGTGTGTGTGTGTGTGTGTGTGTGTCTGTGCCTGTGTGTGTGTGTGTGTGTGTGTTTTCAGCAGACTCTGCTGTGGACCAGGTCAGCCTGCTCACCGCTCTGACCGTCTTCCTGCTGTCTGCTGGTCCGGACGTCTGCGCCGTCGAGCCGCTTCACTCGCTCTGTCTGCGGCGCTTCACCGCCAGCATGGACGCCAAAGACCCGCTGGTCAGTGCGTGACACACACTTCCTGTTACCTGAACGGTCTTCAGAGCAGGAACAAGACGTTTTACAGACGAGCAGCTTTGTCCTGAACAAACATGATTAAGAGCACGATGTTGTAGCGGAGACGCCTCTCCAAACACACAAAATATGAACGTCGGGCGCCAGACAGGAGGTTACTCACACTGTCAAAAAATAACTTCAATTTTTATATTGATATGCATATTTGTCACACTTAAATGTGTCAGATCATCACACAAATTTTAATATTAGACAAACATAACCCGAGTAAATACAAAATGCAGTTTTTAGACAATGACTTTATTTATTAAGGAAAAAATCCATCCAAACCTACATGCCCTATGTGAAAAAGTAATTGAACCTAACAACTGGTTGTGCCACCCGCAGCAGTAATAACTGCAATCAAGCGTTTGCGATAACTGGCAATGAGTCTTTCACATCGCTGTGGAGGAATTTTGGCCCGCTCTTCTTCATAGAATTGTTGTAACTCTGCCACATTGGAGGGTTTTCGGGCATGAACTGCCCGTTTAAGGTCACACCACAACATTTCAATTGGATTTAAGTCCGGACTTTGACTCGACCACTCCAAAACCTTAATTTTGTTTTTTTAAGCCACTCAGAGGTGGACTTGCTGGTGTGTTTCGGGTCGTTGTCCTGTTGCATAACCCAAGTGCGCTCGAGCTTGAGGTCACTAACTGATGGCCGAACGTTCTGCTTCAAGATTTTCTGGCAGACAGCAGAATTCATGGTTCCATCAATCACAGCAAGTCGTCCAGGTCCTGAAGCAGCAAAGCAGCCCCAGACCATCACACTACCACCATGTTTGACTGTTGGCATGATGTTCTTTTTATCGAATGCTGTGTTCTTTTTACGTCAGATGAATAAGTCTTGGGGATCATCAAGATGTTTCTTGTCAAATGTGAGATGAGCCTTTGTGTTCTTTTTGGTCAGTAGTGGTTTTCGCCTCTGAACTCTCCCATGGATGCCATTTTTGCCCAGTCTCTTTCTTATTGTTGGATCATGAACACTGACCTTAACAGAGGCAGGTGAGGCCTGCAGTTCTTTAGATGTTGTTCTGGGTTCTTTTGTGACCTCCTGGATGAGTCGTCGTTGCGCTCTCTGAGTAATTTTGGTAGGCAGACCACTCCTGGGAAGGTTCGCCACTTTTCCCAGTTTTCTCCATTTGTGGATAATGGCTCTGACCGTGGTTCCCTGGAGTCCTAAAGCCTTAGAAATGACTTTGTAACCCTTTCCAGACTGATAGATTTCAATTACTTTGTTTCTCATTTGTTCTTGAATTTCTTTAGATCGCGGCGTGATGTGTTTCTGTTCAAGTTCTCGCATCCTACTTCACGTTCTCAGACAGGTTTTATTTAAGTGATTTCTTCATTGAACAGGTCTGGCAGTAATCAGGCCTGGGTGTGGTCAGTGAAACTGAACTCAGCTTTCCAAAAAATGTGGTTAATCACAGTTGACTGATGATTTTTGATGATTTAACAAGGGGGGCAATTACTTTTTCACAGTGTCATATAGGTTTGGATAGCTTTTTACCCTTAATAAGTAAAATCATTATCTAAAAACTGCATTTTGTATTTATTCAGGTTATATTTGTCTAATATTAAAATTTGTGTGATGGCCTGAAACATTTAAGTGTGACAAATATGCAAAATAGTAAGAAATAAGGAAGGGGGCAAATACTTTTTCACAGCACTGTAGTTCAGTGGAGAGGTCAGAAAGAGGCCCAGCTATTGTCTCCCCTACAAAATAAACACCACAAGGAAACCACAGTCAATCGAGGGATTAACTCCTTTAAGTTAAACAAAGATTCAAATCATTGTCGACTCTCAGACGAAGTCCAAACAAATATGTCAACAATCAAGTCACCTCCAGTCCACCATCAAATGAATGATCACATAGATGTCATGAAACAAAGGCTGATTTCAAGAAAAAATCATAAACAACAACTCAGTAGGTCCTGTAGTGATCAGTGTGTGTGGGTGTGTGTGTGTGTGTGGGTGGGTGAGTGTGTGTGTGTGTGTGGGTGGGTGAGTGTGTGTGTGTGTGTGTGTGGGTGGGTGAGTGAGTGTGTGTGTGTGGGTGGGTGAGTGTGTGTGTTCAGGTCACCGTTCAGTTCAGTTCCTTCACTCCTGATGGAGGTGTGTGTGAGGTTGTTTGGGAGTGTGTGGTATGAAGAGTCCAGTTCAGTTCAGTTCATAAGTGTGTGTGTGTGTGTGTGTGTGTGTGTGTGTGTGTGTGTGTGTGTGTGAACGCAGTAGTCCTCGTGGGGAGAGTCACTCAGACTGTCGAGTTTTGGACCTCAGTTCCGGTGTCTTCTCCCTCCTTTCCTGACTCTGCGTCAGCCTCCTCTGCTCTCCTCTGCTCTCCTCTGCTAACTTCCCTCTCAGCTCTCAGGTGTCTCTGATTCGTAAACTCTCCTCCCCCTCCTTGTTTGTGATGTCACTTCCTATTCTGTGTCCTGCCCTGCTACAACGTGTTTGACTGATTGATGACGGGATCAGTTCAGTTTGACCTCTGACCTCCAGCAGCACAACATCCTGACACTACATACTTGTAGAGGCATCAGATTTTAGGCTGAATGTGCTGAAGGATGTTTCTTACAGTGTGATCAGTGATGGTCGTCAGCTGATCAGTGATGGTCGTCAGCTGATCATTGATCGCCGTCAGCCGTTCCTCTAAAAGTCAGAAAACATCAGAAGCATCAAAAAACCAGAATCAGACAGTTTGTGTCCTTTTAGTTTGTCGGTCTTCATCTCGTCTTCTGTGAATTTCACTGAATTGTCTGAAAAGCTCATTGTGACGGCGTGAACCAGCAGCCTGCTGGTCTGCGTACTGGTTGAACTGGGACACAGTGACGGTGATTCACAGTCTATTCTGGGACGGACGGACGGACAGAATCGGGTCACGTCTAAATTTAAAAACAGTCTGAATGTTTGAAATTCTGGAGATGAAACCGAAGTGGACGAAACTTCACCAGCTTCATGGTCGACGAGGAGACGAGGCTGTTGCTATTGGAGACGTAGAGACAGCGATCAGGATGATTATTGATGGATGATCTCCATCGGTGAGGAGCCGACGCTGCGTTCATCACATCAGAGTTCATTTATGGCCTTTTAAGCAGTAAACATGATGTCCATCATCAAACAGCTCAGCAGAGCGTCCGTGTGTCTGTCCTCATGTTAGACACCCAACAGTTCATGTCTCTTTACGTCTCTGACTGAACCAGCAGCCGCTGTCTTCAGAGTTCGGTTTGTGATCGCTGTCGTCTCGTCTCTGTTGCAGGTCGTGAGTCGCTGTTATCAGCTGTTGACGTCGGTGTTCCAGGCGCCGCCCGCCGTGGCCGTCCCGTACATCCAGGCGCTCGGACCGCCGCTGGTCCGCTTCCTCCAGGTACTGAACGACACGCGCGTGTCCTCGTCCGTCGGTCAGCTGCTGTCTGATAGATCAGGTGATGGAGTGAACGTGTGACGTGTCTCCTCCTCAGAAGGTGGAGAGGAGTCGTCCTCAGAGTCCAGAGGAGCTGCTGGGAGTCCTGGAGGGGGTGCGAGCCATGGAGGCGCTGGTCCAGGCCGCAGAAGAGTCCCAGCGTGAGTCCCCTCAGCCGTGCTGAGGCGCTTTGAGCTGGACGTGTCTCTCATAGGACGAGGGTCAGGCTTAACCCTGGACCTGAATCACAGCGCTGCCATGTGGACCGCCAGGCGGCGCTCGCACGTCACTTCCTGTTACGCTTAAGTTTTAAAAGTAGAAGTAAAAGTACTTTTACTTCTAACACAGTACTTTCACAGTGGTATTAGTACTTTCACTTGAGTGAAAGAATACTTCAACGTACCTCAGTGACATCACTTCCTGTTGGTGCAGAATGTCGCCGGCTTTCTGTGAATGACACCACGTTTTCTGACCCTCAGGTCCTCAGCTGGCGGCCATCTTGTTGCCCCTCCTCATCTCCTTCCTCCTGGATGAAAACGCTCTGGGCTCGGCCCCCGCGGCGTCCCGGTCCCTCCACGAGGCGGCGCTCAAGGACCTGATGCGCCTCGGCCCCCAGCACTCCGCTGTCTTCAGGTACCGACTTTGTTCTTCATCAGATGTTTCTGTGTGATGGCTGATGGTCAGAGGAGGTGAAACCGTCTCTGCGCTCCGTGTCTTCATCGTCTGGAAAGCTGTGTTTCAGACGTGTTGTTTGAGCAGGACCGCATCAGTCCTGTTTCACTGATTAGGACTCTGTGAAGTCCTGGTTCAGGACTGAGGCGGACCTGGTCTGAACAGTCAGGAGCCCTCAGAGCTGCTCAGACTGTTTGACTTGTTTCATCTCGTGTTCGTGTCTCTTTTGTTTTATTTTTTGTTTCATCTTCAATGTCTGTTTTGTCCTGCTGAAAAGTTTTGATCTGTTTGTGATTGGTCAAACGTATCGGTCTGGATTTGATGTCTCTGTCCTCTTCAGGTCTCTCATCGCGTCGTCTCCTCACCTGAAATCTCGCCTGGAAGCCGCCGTAAAAGGAAACCAGGAGAGTCTGAACACTAAAGCTAGCAGCGCTAACGCCGCCGCCCGCAGCGCCGCCAAGTCGTCCCCCAGCATCACCCTGAAAACCAACTTCCTGTGAGACGGCTCGCCACGGCGACACGGCGAGGTGCGTTCGCTGTCCCCTCAGACAAACGGCTCCTCTGCTGTCTGAGAATCTGAACGATAACGTGAGGACGACACGCCGCCATGTTGGAAGAATGACACGACTGGAAAAAAAGCCATATTATGACATCACTTCCTGGCTGAATATTTTAATGTTCAAGGCGACAGTCGAGTCGTTGGTGTCATCACGGCGCGTCCAGCATGTCGGCGTGTCACTGTCGTTCTGTCATCAGAGACGATGAAGATTCAGTCCTTTACTTTGAAACTACGAATCCTGTTCACTTCCTGTTCTGCTGATCATTTTCCAAACCGTCCGTCGCTCTCAGCTGTCAGTTCCTCGATCACCTGACACGACGCCTCTGCCGCTGTGCAGGTGGATGGCTGATGTGTCGCCATGGCAGGAAGCAGGTAGTAAAAACCAACTCTGATGCTGATGCTCAGGTGTGTCACACCTGTGATGAGCTCCACTGGACAGAACGTTGAGATGAGGCGATTAGTTTTACTGAAACAGGTAATCAATGAGTCAAAACAAAAAAACAAAAACGTCCTTTAAGGGCGTGAAAGTGAAAAGTGCTGCTTCAGAGGTCAACGGTCACGCCTCTGACCGATCAATGAAGTTATTGATAAGATGGAAACAGATCCAGACGCAGCTTCAGAGAACGTGTTGAAGGCTGATCATCTGATCGTCGTCATCGATTGATTATGAGCTGATGGTGAGAGCAGCTGGAGGGTTCGTTGATCTGTCAGCAGTGACAGGAAGTACTGATGGCTTCTGTTTCTCACGTCTCTCTGACGTTCAGGCGTTCATTCGCTGCTTCGGCGTTTCCATGTTCACTGATGAGCGAGGCAGCCTTCAGCTGCTCTGAGATCAGCTGTAATCGCTTCATATTTCACTGTAGACGGGATGAAAGGAGACAAACTTAATCGATTGGAACACGTCTGTCCTGTCGTCTGTCCATCTGTCCGTCTGTCCTTCTGTGAATCAGAAGAATCAAGAAGAAAGAGAAGAGAAGAATCCTTTATTGATCACTGCACACGTCATGCCTCAGTGAAATTCTTCCCTCCACCTTTATCCCATCCTGGTCGTCCTTCCTCCGCCGCAGACCAGGAGCGGTGGGCTGCCGGCCGACAGCGGCGCCCGGGGACCAGTTTCCTTCGTCACCATTGGTCAGGTGGTGATCTTCTTGCATGTTTTTAGTGGGGTACGTTTATGGAGGAAACTCCAGGTGAGCACGGGGAGAACAAACTCCACACAGAAAGGCCCTTTTTCCTCGAGCAGCAGGCACTGAAGGCATGGTGGAGGACACGCCCCCAGCGCCCACAGCGGGAATCGAACCGGGACCTTCTAGCTGTGAGGCGACAGTGTGCCACTGTTCCACTGTACCACCAAGCAAGCTTCATAAAAAAGGAGACACATCGTTCACTTTTCATTCAGACAGACACACACACACACACACACACACACACACACACACAGAATAATATGTCATAGAATAATAACATTTTATTTGGTAGAATAATAATTATCAGGATGAAATTAGTCGTGGGAAAAGTTTTTTTGGAAAAAGTCGAAATTCTGAGTTTAAAGTTTGAATTTGAAGAAAATCAGCTGATCGTGACGACTTCCTGCTCTCGTCTCATTAAAGGTCCACATGTTCAGAATGTTTACATCAGTCTTAAAGAGACATGAGTCACTGTTGTCAGAATGTGCTTCATCAGCAGCTGAAAAATCATATTTACTGCACCATCGTTTTCTCGTTGCCATGGCAGCACGACACCACAAACGAGGCGCTCTCTAACGAGTCAGACTTCAGTTGGTTCACTTTAATCATCAGGACAAACTTCAGCCTCAGAGTTTTTACTTTTACCAAAAAGTAGTATCTACAGTGGGCGACCAATCACAGGGGAGCACTCTGAGGATCCTCTGACACCTGGACTCCACCCACCGGGGGTGTACGGTACGGTTAAAGCAGCGCTGTCAGTCACTTCAGGCTTTTATTTTGAAATCATCTTAATGTACTTAAAGGAAACAATCAGACGTCCGTAGCAGAATGAGCTGCGTGTTCATTTTAACAATGGAGGTCAAAGGTCACGTTCACTCGTCTTCCCGTGACCTTTGAGTGAAAATTAGTGACAAAGAGGAGCCCCGAATGAGATGAAGAGCGTCTTATTTTTTTAGTGAAATGATGATTTGTTGGGTTTGAAGCTGAAGACTCTGATTGTTATCAGTCATACGGTGGCCTGGAAGGGACAATTGAGTTTTCTGCACTTTAGTAGAACAACACTACAGCATTGCAATGTCCACACGGTGTCTGAGGGACAGTGGACGCTGCAGACAGGAAGCTGAAAGAATGTAAGTGTGTGTGGTTTTAAAGGACTTTTATTTTCTAAATGTGAATGTTCATATCAGTGAAAAGAGTAAAAACACTAAAGATTTACCTGCAATAAATTTGTCACTAGGTGAGCTGTGTGCGTGCAGCCTCAGCAGAGACACACACACGCACACACACACCTGGCTCACCTGGCTCACCTGGCTCACCTGACTCACCTGACCTCTGCTCTGTGATCTGTACGGGTGTGACCTGAATGAATGAGGTAACAAGTTTTCTAACAGCAGCTACTGAATAAAACCTGTTTTTCTTCAGCTTCAGTTTCCACTTTTCTTTTTCACGTAGTTTCAGAGGATCGATGGTCGGCTCATCCTGAGGGGAACATGAATGAGCATTTCACCACAATCATCTGTCAGTCATCAACAGCTAAGACGATCACAAAGTCAACCTCATGGTGGCGCTAGAGGGTCACTCAGAGGTTCAGCAGGTTCATCCTCTGGGGATCGGACATGTTTACAGTGTTTGTTGGCTAAAAACGTCATGAGAAAAATAAGAAACTGATTTTGTTCTCATGTTTTTTACAAGATATGAAAAATAAAAGAACTTGATATTTTATTACCTGCAGAAAAACTGCTTTTAATGGATTTAATGATTTAAAAAAACAACAACAAACATTTAACCTGAAGCAAAACACAGTGTTTAATGATCTTATCTAACAGTGAAATGTGAGTCCGGTCATTCGCCTTCAGATGAATGTGGAGGAAGAAAAAGTCCAGTATTTTGCTTTTTAATGCAGTGGAGGAAAAATAGAAAAAGAGTTCATGTGTTCACGCTCAGAATTAAAAATAAGTGATGTGAAAACGTACAAACACTTTAAAGTCTGTGTCAGCTGACATCCTCCATGTTGTCTCTGTGCTGTGAAACTTTTTGGAAACTTTGTCGTCGATCATTGAGGAACATGGTGCAGCGCCCCCTGGCGTCAGCTGCGGCGCCTGCGGATGCTGCCTTCATGGACTGTCGTAAACCCTCCAATTCAAGATGGAGCATGAATAAGTAGTTTTGTCTTTGTAACAAATAAAATGGAGTCTGTTTGTAGGGCTAAGATATCAGAGCAACTCCTATCAACTAAAAGTGAATGATGTTCAGAGAAGGAGGTTTAACATCTCTTTAACATGATGAGCTACAGGTCATTCAGTAAAGATCATAACACTATTTCAGGTGAATAAATGCCTGATATAGAATTGGTTTAAATTATCACTTCCATAGAAATATTTAGTAATTTGTCTTATAATTAAATTTAGCCTAACATATATGATTCCCAACCTTATAACAATGACCGATAACTTGATTTTTAGTTAAAAAAAATATTTTCTTTTTTCGCTTAAAACTGCAAACATTAATTTATCAACTATTAATTTGTCTTATCTGATATTATTTGAAAAACTTTTCTACTGATGAACGCGGCACACGCACATATTTATATAAATGACTGGCAAACACACGCACAATAAGAAAGAAATGTAAAACAAGAAGAAAAAAACACAAGAAAAGACAATACAATAATTGGTTTATGTGATTAACGTCGTTGGTTTCGTATTTCCGAGCTGAGGGGCAGCACGTGAATGCGGCAGAGGCAGTCAGCTCAGCTCTCCATTTCAGTCCGGTCTGTTCTGTTTATCGCCTCGCCGTCCACTCTGACCTTTTTAGACCCGTTCCGAAGAAATGGGAACGCCTTGACTGAAACCCCGGCATCGGCGATAGAGACAGTTCTTCCCCCTTCAGCAGGACCGAGAAGATATCCTTTCATACCTCAGCTGATCGTCTCTGTGCCGAAAAGAAAAATCGGTGAGTATCTCACTCCGCAGTAAAAGCGAGCCCGGACCGGTCTCGCTCGTCGTTGGCGTCCGCAGCTGCGCCGCGGCCTCTCGGCTCTCCCGGAACTCTAGTCCCGCGGTTCACGTTTGGATTCCGAGGCCGCGGGCACATTTAGCTCACTGAGCAGACATTAACGTCACTCTTAAAATACCCGAGCCTTGATAACGTGTGTGTTTCTAGTCGAGGCCGTGCAGTAACGAGGGGTTCATGTCTGTTACGTGAGGTTTTATCACAGAAACGCGAGGACGCTGCCGTCTCTGCTAACGTTAGCCTTTGCGGTAGTTACCGAGCTGCTAGCCGGCTAACAGTGGCCGGGTTTCGGGGCTTGTAATTATTTTCTGTTTCGGGTAACAAACCAACATATAACCTCGCCTAACACCGTTGGGGTCCTGGTCATATGTTTATGATATTTTTGTGAGTTACAGTTTGTTTTACAGGCCTGACAACACCGCAGTTGCTAATCAGCTTCGGTTAGGTCGCCTTCTTTAAGCGAAGCTAACCGCTAATGCCTGAAAGCTGGCAGTAACTCTGTGTAAGTTGGCCATTAGAGCCTGCGTACCCGCTGGACAGCTAGCCAGAAAGCAAGTAACGCACCCCTGCTGTATCCTCTTACGTTTACGTGTGTGTGATGAAATAATCAGGCTCTTTATGCCCCGGACAGATGATGAAACTTGGGGTCACACAGCTAGCTTGCTCAGATATGGCAGATCCATGTAATTTTCCGAGTTAGCTCGTAACAAGTCGAGTTTCTGACGCTGTGGAAGTTTGAAGTGACAAACAAAGGAGGTTTGTTCCAGTCGAGCAGAAGAACATGGAAATATAATCACGAGAAGCAGAAGACTGTTTTGGCATTTACACACCGGCTGCAGCTTATTTCTCTTCTTCCTCTGGATTAATGTTCTTTATTGGGTGAGGAAGGTCCGCCCGTTAGCTCTGCTGGAACTTTCTATCCTCTCTCACGGTCCTCCTCCGCCTCACATGTAGGTCAGCTGTGCATGTTAAAATTAGTGGTTTTAACAGAGAACTTTAAGGACTCGAGTCCATGCGGGCTTTAAGTTCCAGCTTCGTCTCGTAACTTCAGGGTGTTGTTGATCTACTGTGACCAGAAACCCGAAGAGGTTTAACGAGCAGTGATGTGATCGGAGGGCAGCAGATCTCAGGATCCTGGTGGAGGTTTTCCACCTGACAAATAAAATGTGTGAATGTCAGTCAATGTCAGACTTCTTCTCTTTGACCTGCTCGTCAGTTAGTTTCCTGTCGGTGAGCCCTGAGTTGATCAAACACATGTTTCACTCCTGATCGATAACAGAGGATCTGATCGATCAAACAGAATAAGAATACTTTGAGTCACCAGGTTCCGTCTCATCTGCTGCTCGTCTTCGTCACTTCAGGAGATGGTGATGTGCGTTTTCACCAGTTTCTTCATAATCCATTTGACTAACTGTCATACTGATCAGCAGGTGATGCATCATGAAAATATTTGCAGCAGTTAATTACGTAAAGGTCGTCACACTTTAGGCTGTGGAAACAGGACTTCAGACTGGATGTCTGTCCCTGCTGGTGTTTGTTCTGCGTCCTTCATCACCGTCCTCAGCTCATGTGTTAATGCAGACACGGCGTCGGGTGTTGGCGATGATGTGAGTGATCCGTCTTAAAGTTTTGGCATCATAAAACTCAGTGTTTAACTTAAGAAAAGATCCCAAAGAGTTCCACGTGTGGTGCAGAGCATCAGTGCTTGTGTCACCGATACCATGAGTTCAGGTATCGGATCGGTGTCAGGACGGAGACAGGTGGAGTGAAACACCTGATTCAGACCCTCCGTGTGCACTTTGTTTGAAGCACTCTGAGGTTTTGGACATGATGTGAGTTTCGGTGCTGTAACGTTCAGCAACAGACTGTACTGTGGTGATTGTAGTCCTGTCCGTCTCTGTGAAGCGTGGACGTTAAATGGACTGAACGATGGTGAAGACGAGGTGCTGTCATCAAACCAGGGGACAGAAGTGAAGTCTGGGGAAGTTCTCTGTGAAAATGTCGCCGTTTAACAGTTTCTGTCCTCGTAGTTCAGCTGCTCCAGTCACAGTGTCACGGTCAGCCCTCAGTCCTCTTCGTGGACCTGTGAGTCCTGTGTGTGGACTCAGGTGAGGACTGGACGTCGGTGTCCTCTCAGCTGGATTGTGTCTGTGCTGCTGTTGGTGGTCGAGCCTCGGGGTGATTGAACCGATGTGTTTGAGGAGCGTCCGATTCTTCTGTGTGTGTGTGTGTGTGTGTGTGTGTGTGTGTGTGTGTGTGTGTTTTGCTGATTGTTGACCTCTCTGGACTCAAAGTGGACTCAGGACACTGTGAGGGGTTCAGAGTGTCTGCCTGGACAGGCTGAACATGGGCCGGCCTCACAGTCCTGCTGAGCTCGCCCGAGGCCTGAGGGGGAGGACGGGGGAGGACGGGGGAGGACGGGGGAGGACGGGGGAGCAGCTCAGGACGCTCTCTGGCAAGTGGTGATGATTAATCTGGTGATAAGAGGATCTGTCCCGCACAGCCTGTTTCTACACAGACAGACAGACAGACAGACAGACAGGCTGGCCGGTTGGCTTCAAATTAGGCCCTAATCAACTTAGCCTGGACCCACCGCACTCCCAGCATGCCGTTCTGCAGAGCTGCTCGCCTGCTGCTGTGGACAGGCAGGAAAAGCGTGAGGGCGGAGGCCCTTTGACCTCACCTCCACCTGGTCATCTCCGTGTGTGGGGCTGCGTCAGGTGGTCGAGCAGGTGAATCCTGCAGCTGTTTTGGTAATGGAATAATCATTGAAATGGTTTTACAGCCGATCAACCAAACTGGTTCCACGTCCTCGCGAGAGAACTTGAATCACAGTGAACTGAGTGTCTGTGGGTTTTGGACTGACGGTCTGACTGAACGAGACATTTAATGAAGTCACCTTGTCCTCTCAGATACTTTGATGAGCTTTTTCAGTTTCCTGATGTTTTTCAGACCAAGAACACGATCAATCAAGAAGATGATCGGACGTTTGATCAGGAGAATCATAGTTGAATCGGGTGATTTGTGTCTGGATACCAGCAGCTGCTTAAAGGCGTTAATGCACGCTCTCGCTGTCTCCACCCTCCCAGCTTTGTGATTGGATCCTGATATGCAAATTAGCCAGTAGGAGGCGGCGGGCTTGTCAAAGGAAACGGGTTGGGACACTGTTGAGGGGACGTGAGGCGAGGGTCACGTGACAGACACAGACAGCTGGAGGCGTCTCGAGGCTGCTTGTCAGTAGCATTGCTAATGTAGACACACTGAAATCAGCTTTTAAGGTTAGTAAAGATGTTTTGGAGGTGATTGTTTGTCAAACACATACAGTTTTCATAAAGAGCCTTTGATTTTCAGAGGGCAGTGGGACAGTTTTCATTGTGAAAATAGACTAAAATACATTTATTCCTCCTCTGTGATCTCTGCATCTTATTGGTCGACTGAGTCCTCTCTCAGGTTGACGTCGAGTCTGAAGGCCGAGCGTGGTCACACACCCTCAGCATCGATGGACGATGGTTCGTGTGTCTGCAGACTCAGAAAGTTCTGAGACGTGGACGGCGTGCGACCTCGCTGCTGACGAACAGTTTCTGCTGTCCGGCAGAAAAGATGTGAAGACTTTCCAGCATCTGAGTGATGAAGACGTGTTTGTCTTCTGTGTCGGGAAAACAGTGGTGTTGACCTCAGAAATGAGGGACAGTCAGACGTCGGCAGAGGCGTTGTTTATTGGTCGACCTGCCGAACCCCTTTCCCCGGCTCAGATCATTTCACTCTTCTTCATGGGTTTCTCTTTTTCTGGTGTTATTAACTGTACCCGTTAACCCGGTTTGAGTGCCCGTCTGTTACCACCTGCACTGAAAGCTTCACGCTCCTGTCCTGAACGGTGTGGACTCGGTGACCGTCCCCCGTCCGACTGTCCGCGGGACACCGGCTTTTCAGATCTGCACATTTCAGTCTGCAGTGGAAGCTGTGCGGCGGCTCTGAACGCCGCCCACCTGTCAGACTAACGGCGGCGTGTAAAAGCTGCGAGCTGACCGATTGGCTGCGGCTGTGTTTGAAGGAAAACCACATCAGACATCCACAGCGTGGACTCAAATCAGCTCGTCAGATCCTGAACTTCCTCTCACACGTGCTGCGGTTTAGACTTTTTACTGCTGTGTGTGTGTGTGTGTGTGTGTGTGTGTGTGTGTGTGATTGTAATCATCTCTGACTTGTCAAACCGCTGCAGGTCGTTCAGGTGTGGACTTTTCTTCTGTCCAGCGTGCTTTGAACTAAACGAGCGTCCACATTCGCTCTAAAACGTGCGTCTGTCCACGTGAGCAACGGAGTTCTGCCTGGAAAGCTCTGGCAGCCGCCCAGGGATTACCCACGTCCCTCTACAAATGACACGCAGCGAGCAGGACTCGTCGTCTGCTCCGGGTCGGTCTCAGATGCCGTCGGCCGTTGGTTTGGCGGAATGAAAGCATGTTAATCATAAGTCTGTTTTTAATTTGCTCAGAGTTGAACCTAAAGCACTGAGACTCTGCTGAGCTGGAAGCTGTCGACGCGTCTCTCCGGGCCAATGAGGAGAGCAGCGTTAGCTCCTGACAGCTGCAGGCGCTGAGGAGCTAAAACAACGCAGAACAAATGGTGTGAATAATTCTACTCATCACTCAGCAAAGATCGACTCGACGGATCACATTTTCCTGACGTGCTCAGCAAAGGACGTGTGGTTTGTTAAAAACCTGGTGGAAGGCTGAAGCTGCAGACCTCCAGTCATCAGCAAAGATGCTGTAGTACTCCCCCCCCCCCCCCCCCGCCATCAGTGACATCACATCACACATCACACTTGGCGGCGCTGTGGTTGACTGCCTGTGGTGGGTGTAGTTCAGGTGGTCGGACACGTTCGGTCCGTCCGTCTTGTTCACGGCTGTGTTGCTGAGTCAGCACGCGTTCGTCTGTGGACTCACAGAGAGGCTGGGTTTGTCGTCTGTGGAGCTCAGTGAATTCTGGGTGTTTAATTATGGGCTTAATGCATATTTTACCAAGTTTGAACTGGATCCAAGGAGGAGCTGTCATCCAGGAATTATCCAGTGCCTAACACGCAGTGATTCAGTGATGGCTTTATGTCACTGTTTGAATGAGGTCGTCTTCTCTGCGTCATGTCACTGCTTTAAATGTCATCTTCACTTCTTTTCTTTGTTTTGTTGTTGCAGGTGAAGAGACTACATGTCCCAGAAACCCCTGTGAGAGTAAGACGTCCTCCCTGTCTGTCTTTCCTCTCTCCCTCCGTCCGGTTGGTTGGATGAGTCCCAAACAGCGACAGAACTTTGAGCAGTGATTGGGCGCTGAGCCAGACCGGGCAGCCAACGGCGAGCCAGGTGAGAGGTCAGGTGACGCAAATGACCGTCAGAGCTGGAGTCAGGTGGATCTAATAGTTAATGGTTTCAGACAGAGCTCAGTGTTCGAGCTGTGAACCGGAGGTGTCCGCGCTCCGCCGTCCGTCCAGGACTTTGGGGTTCAGGTCTCTGAAGGTCACCTGGAAGGCTTTGACAGCTGAGCCCTGCTGCTCAGGTTGTCCCAGCTGGTCCTCAGGTGGGACGGACCGGGACGTGTGACTCTAATACGCTGATGTATCAGCAGTGATGGTTTCATCTGACCTTTTCAAAAGTCCACGAGTCACATTCAGCAAAGTTCAGTCAACAAAGCTGGACAGACAGCCTCGTCTTAGCTGAAGGAAACATGGACGCTTCAGTGTTTATTTCAGTGTTTTTTGTGAATAAAGACCAAATGTTTGATCACAGTTTGATTTTCCACAGAGTCAGTGTGTCAACAGGAAGTTGATTTAAAGCATCTGTCCTAGAAATAAAGGACGAGGCTGTTTTCAAACTGTCTGTTGAAGCTTCTTCTGTATTTAGAAACCCTGACATGAAGCCAGAGCACAGCTGAGTGTGTCTGATACACAGGGAATGATATTAATCGTTTAGATAACAAGAAGTGAACACACACACACACACACACACACACACACTCTGCTGCTAAACTAGCTGTTCGTCCTGTGTGTCTTTGTCCCCTCAGGCTAGCCATCATGGCGGACGTGGACCCAGACACCCTGCTGGAGTGGCTGCAGATGGGTCAGGGCGATGAGCGCGACATGCAGCTCATCGCTCTGGAGCAGCTCTGCATGCTGCTGCTCATGTCTGACAACGTCGACCGCTGCTTCGAGACGTGAGTCTTCGGCTTTTCATCCGGAGCGACAAACGCAGCCGCCGTCCTGGAGGTCGGCCATCACTGACTGTCTCTGTCCTCCTCCTGTCTCTGCTCCAGGTGTCCTCCTCGGACGTTCCTCCCGGCGCTCTGTAAGATCTTCCTGGATGAGAGCGCCCCAGATAACGTGCTGGAGGTCACGGCCAGAGCCATCACCTACTACCTGGACGTGTCTGCAGAGTGCACCCGGAGGATTGTGGGAGTGGACGGCGCCATCAAGGCGCTGTGCAACCGGCTGGTGGTGGTGGAGCTCAACAACAGGACCAGCAGGGACCTGGCCGAGCAGTGTGTCAAGGTAGGAGGACGGGAGGAGGCGCGGATCAATAGATGAGATCTCTGATGTATTTGACTGAAGGGAGCTTCAGCCTGTACGGTCCATCAGTCTGCTCCTGTGTTTGGAGCGGAGCCACAGGCAGGAGGTCCACACCGCAGGACAGTCGTCCTCTTCATCCAGGCCTCAGTTTGTCGGGGTCTCGTGTCTCAGCACTGATCTGTTGTGCTGGTCGAGAGAGACAGACTGTCTGTCTTTCTGTTGTCCGGTGCTGTTTGATCTCGTCTTAGTTTCATTTTTCCAGGTTTGGTCCAATAAATGGTGAATCTGAAACTCTAAACTTTGTATTTTGTCCTCTTGGTGTCTTTGAGGAGACGAGCGTTCGTCCATTTCAAGCCGTTTGTTTATGTTGAGCTGCTTCGGGTTTGACATGTGACTCAGACGGGTGGAGATAAGAGCTTTTCACTCTGAACACGTGTGTGTCGTCCAGGTGCTGGAGCTCATCTGCACCAGGGAGTCTGGCGCCGTGTTCGAGGCCGGCGGGCTGAACTGCGTGCTGAGTTTCATCAGAGACAGCGGACACCTGGTCCATAAAGACACGCTGCACTCAGCCATGGCCGTGGTGTCCCGTCTCTGCAGCAAGATGGAGCCTCAGGACTCGTCTCTGGAGACCTGCGTCGAGTCTCTGTCCAGCCTCCTCAAACACGAAGACCACCAGGTAACTGCGGCGTCGGCGGGTTGTTTCTCAGCAGCTGGTCTCACTTGAACTAACCACTTCCTGCTCTCCAGGTGTCAGATGGTGCTCTGCGCTGCTTCGCCTCATTGGCCGACAGGTTCACTCGCCGCGGCGTGGACCCCGCCCCTTTGGCCAAACACGGCCTGACAGAGGAGCTGCTGTCCCGCATGGCAGCTGCCGGCGGCATGGTGTCGGGCCCCGCCTCTTCCTGTAAGCCCGGCCGCACCTCGACGGGCGCCACCCCCTCGGCCCCGGACTCTAAGCTGAGCAACCAGGTGTCGACCATCGTCAGCCTGCTGTCCACGCTGTGCAGAGGCTCGCCGCTCGTCACGCATGTGAGTGGTCTCACAGGAAACCAGACGGCGTTAAGACGGAGGGAAAATGTTTGTCTGACGTGATCCGCTCCTCTCCTCCACCTGCAGGACCTGCTGCGCTCGGCGCTGCCTGACTCGATGGAGTCCGCTCTGGGAGGAGACGAGCGCTGCGTGCTGGACACCATGCGGCTGGTGGACCTCCTGCTGGTGCTCCTGTTTGAGGGACGGAAGGCGCTGCCCAAGTCCACGGCGGGGTCGACGGGGCGGATCCCCGGCCTTCGACGCCTGGACAGCTCGGGGGAGAGATCGCACCGACAGCTCATCGACTGTATCCGCAGCAAAGACACGGACGCTCTGATCGACGCCATCGACACGGGAGGTAAGAACACAGCGCTGAACACGCCTGTGATGGACAGGCTGTCCCTCAACACGTGGACACTGTGAAACAGTCCTGTGGACAGGTGTCTACGTCCCGATGACTCACAGCCTGACATTAAGGCCCTCCTGCCTTCTGTTGCAGCTTTCGAGGTGAACTTCATGGACGACGTTGGACAGACGCTGCTCAACTGGGCTTCAGCTTTTGGCACGCAGGAAATGGTAAACAAAAACAAAACAAAACGAATTTGAGTTCCACTTCGTTTGTCTGTCAGCAGGTCGGTCCACCACTTCATGGTCAGAGGACGAACCACAGCCGAGTCCTGTCCATCATTTCAGACCACCCTCTGTGAAACTCATCACCGACGTCTGATGACTGTCTGTTGACTCACTGCACTCTGACCAATCACGCGCGTTTGTTGCAGGTGGAGTTTTTGTGTGAGAGAGGAGCAGATGTCAACAGAGGTCAGAGGTCATCCTCACTACACTACGCTGCCTGCTTTGGACGTCCACAAGTGGCCAAGGTGAGAGACACAGAGAGAAGACACGCACGCACACGCTGTGAAGACAACATCCAGCAGTTAATAGTGTGTGTGTGTGTGTGTGTGTGTGTGTGTGTGTGTAGACTCTGCTGCGTCATGGAGCCAACCCTGACCTGAGGGATGAGGACGGGAAGACTCCTCTGGACAAGGCCAGGGAGAGAGGACACAATGAGGTGGTGGCTATCCTGCAGTCCCCCGGTGAGACACTGAGACACTGTCCACTGTCTGGATTCAGAACACGTGACACGGCCCACTGCAGCAGTGACCCTTTAATGTGTCCAGCTGTCCCTGAGAGGTCCAGAGTAGAATCGATGCCGTGAGACAAAGTCCCTCATTTCTCACTGACAGAACAAAGGCTGCGTTCCAATATATTAATGTAGTAATTGTACACACAAGCAGCAAAGAATGTGGAGTATTTCCACTCGAATGTGCTGTCCTCTGTCCTCTGTCCTCTGTCTGTGCGACGGTGTGACGGTCTTCTGCTGCAGAGGATTGTTGGTTAGAAAAGCCAGAAAAGACCAGACGCAGTAGGACATCCTGTTGTTCTTGACACGCTGTCTGTTGGGACAAATTTAGTCTTCTTCTGGTGACTCGTGTTTTAGTGTGAGTCCTGGACCTCTCTCCTCCTTCTTCTCCCGATGAGCCGTCATGAGTCTCGTGGCTCAGACGCGTTAAATGTTGACGTCCTCTCAGCAGCTCACAGCGTTTGAGGACCTGATCTTCTTCTTCTTCTTCCTGCCTGACTGAGACGTGAGCTGTGGGCCGGACTCACACAGCACCAGCGAGCTAACTCACATCTGTGTGTGTGTGTGTGTGTGTGTGTGTGTGTGTGTGTGTGTGTGTGTGTGTGTGTGTGTGTGTGTGTGTGTGTGTTGTAGGAGACTGGATGTGTCCGGTGAACAAGGGCGACGACAAGAAGAAGAAAGATGTGAACAAGGAGGAAGAGGAGGGCAGCGAGCCCAAAGGAGACCCAGAAATGGCTCCGATCTACCTGAGGAGGCTCCTGCCTGTTTTTGCACAAACCTTCCAGCAAACCATGCTGCCTTCTATAAGGTGAGCCGGTCCAGAGGACGAGGACGAGGACAAAACTGTCCCTTTGAATCTCACGGAATACACATAAGATTCACCGCCATCCATAAAACACCACCGATTTTATTGAGACGAGCCGGAGCACAGACCTGGACCACGTGGTCCTGGTCCTGGTCTCGTCAGTGTGTCTGAGTGTGACCCCTGACCTGACGGCTGCTCGTGTGTGTGTTCAGGAAAGCCAGTCTGGCTCTGATCAGGAAGATGGTTCACTACAGCAGCGAGGTCCTGCTGAAGGAGGTGTGTGACAGTGAGACGGGACACAACCTTCCCACGGTGCTGGTGGAGATCACTGCTACTGTCCTGGACCAGGAGGTGCGCACACACACACACACACACACACACACACACACACACACACACACACACACACACACACACTCAGAATGACCTGTAATGTCGTGAGGTTAACACCTTCTGTGGAGCTCCTGTGATGTGAACCTGTGACCTCTTTGTGTCTCAGGACGACGATGACGGACACCTGCTGGCTCTGCAGATCATCAGAGACCTGGTGGACAAAGGTGGAGACGTTTTCCTGGACCAGCTGGCTCGACTGGGAGTCATCAACAAGGTGTCCACTCTGGCTGGACCAGCGTCTGATGATGAGAACGAGGACGAAGCCAAACCTGAGAAGGTGTGTGTGTGTGTGTGTGTGTGTGTGTGCGTGTGTGTGTGTGCGTGTGTGTGCGCGTGCGCGTGCGTGCGCGTGCGCGTGCGTGCGTGCGTTCTTGAACATCTGTCTTTGTGTGAACCAGTTAGACTGTTTTTACCTGAACTGTTCGTCGCCGCTCGCAGGAGGAGGAGGTGCAGGAGGACGCCAGGGAGATCCAGCAGGGGAAGCCGTATCACTGGAAGGACTGGTCCATCATCAGAGGGAGGGACTGTCTCTACATCTGGTCGGACGCTGCGGCGCTCGAGCTCTCCAACGGCTCCAACGGCTGGTTCAGGTTCATCCTGGACGGGAAGCTGGCCACCATGTACTCCAGCGGGAGTCCAGAGGGGGGGTCGGACAGCTCGGGTACTGGACGCACTCTGAGGACACGCACAGCGCACTCACCTCAAGTTTTCTGTCTTTTTCTCTGACTGATGTCCTCCCTCTCTGATCCCTCCTCCTCTCACCTCCTCTCACCTCCTCTCTCCTCCTCTCCTCCTCTCCTCCTCTCCTCCTCTCCTCCCCTCGCTCAGAGTCTCGCAGTGAGTTCCTGGAGAAGCTGCAGCGGGCGAGGAGTCAGGTGAAACCGGTCACAGCCAGTCAGCCCATCCTGTCCAGCGTGGGTCCCACCAAGCTGACGGTGGGAAACTGGTCTCTGACCTGCCTGAAGGACGGAGAGATCGCCATCCACAACTCGGACGGGCAGCAGGCCACCATCCTGAAGGAGGACCTGCCGGGCTTCGTCTTCGAGTCCAACAGGGGAACCAAGCACTCGTTCACGGCGGAGACCTCGCTGGGTGCGTCTCAGCTCCACGACTCTTCACATCAACACAAACTCAGACACTGCAGAGTTTCACATCTTTTACTTTTTTTACTCAGATAAGAAGTTATTCCAGCAGCAGCTCTGAGCTGTGGTGCAGGTTCATCCACAGGTTCAACCGTGAGTTCAGGAGGTAGAAATGAACAAAAAGAACAGATGATCGAGTCCCGTCAGCTGATGTAAAGAGCTGGTGACATCATTATTAACACACGTTCACGGTCATCAGCTGACCTGTGGAGAGACCATCATTGGTTGAGACAGACAAGCGTTAGAAACCAGTTTCAGACAGTGCAGCGTGTCCCTGCTGCCCATCAGAATATTGCCGTGGGTCGTGTCTCTGGACAGTAATCCAGATTAACGGACTCTGTGCGTGTGCAGGCTCAGAGTTTGTGACGGGCTGGACGGGGAAGCGAGGACGGAAGCTGAAGTCCAAGCTGGAGAAGACGAAGCAGAAGGTGAAGAGCATGGCGAGGGAGCTGTACGACGATCACTTCAAAGCTGTGGAGAGCATGCCCAGAGGAGTGGTGGTGACCCTGAGGAACATCTCCACGCAGCTGGAGTCCTCCTGGGAGCTGCACACCAACCGACAGGTACACGACACACAAACCGCCGCCGCTCTGACCGAGTCCAGGGTTTCACAGTCCCGCTGTCGGCTTCCATCTGAAATGAGTTTTCTCTGCTGCTCTGTGTGTGAACAGTGTATTGAAGGAGAAAACACGTGGAGGGACCTGATGAAAACTGCTCTGGAGAACCTGATCGTAGTTCTGAAGGACGAAAACACGATTTCTCCGTATGAGATGTGCAGCAGTGGCCTGGTCCAGGCTCTGTTCACCGTCCTCAACAACGTGAGCTCAGCCGCCGCCAAACATCACGCCTTCAGCTCCAAACACGACCGTGGCCTTTTCAGTCATGTAGAGTCACTGAGACGTCTGTCTGTGTGTGTGTGTGTGTGTGTGTCTCTGTGTGCAGAGCGTGGAACTGGACCTGAAACATGATTGTAAGCCTTTAATGGAGAGGATCAATGTCTTTAAGGCGGCTTTCAGCGAGAACGAAGACGATGAAAGGTAACGTGACGAACAGCCGACATGCTCACATCCTGACCTCCTGCACGCTCACTCAGGTGTTTAAGGACTCACTTACTTCACAAAATGACAGGCCGAGAGCCACGCCCACTTCACACAGCGATTGGTCGGCTGTGAGGAGGTGAAGAAGTGAGCAGGGCTTCAGCTCTGAGGCTCACAGCTGTTTCTCATGAGTCTGTGCATGAGTCAAAACACCTGAGAGTGTGTGTGTGTGTGTGTTCCTGTGAGTGCTGTCACCTGAACTGTGTGTGTGTGTGTGTGTGTGTGTGTGTGTGTGTGTGTCTGCAGCCGACCAGCTGTTGCCTTAATCCGTAAACTGATAGCTGTCCTGGAGTCGATAGAACGTCTACCTCTGCACCTGTACGACACTCCAGGGTCCTCATACAACCTGCAGGTGAGTCGCCGTCTGTCCTCGGTCCAGCGTTTCCGCTGATGACGTCCTCTGAAGGACAGACTCACAGCGTGTTTGTGCGTTCCAGATCTTGACGAGGCGGTTGCGGTTCCGTCTGGAGCGAGCGCCGGGCGAGACGGCTCTGATTGACCGGACGGGTCGCATGCTGAAGATGGAGCCGCTCGCTACCGTGGAGTCTCTGGAGCAGTACCTGCTGAAGATGGTGAGGACACGCTGAACACACACACTCGACCTGACACACATTTATGTGACTGTGATGATTACCATGATGTGACATACGGGTCAGTTTTAACCTCCCGTCCTCGTCTTTGTCCTCCAGGTGGCGAAGCAGTGGTACGACTTCGAGCGTTCGTCCTTCGTCTTTGTGAGGAAACTGAGGGAGGGACAAACCTTCACGTTCAGACACCAACATGACTTTGATGAGAATGGAATCATCTACTGGGTGGGAACCAACGCCAAGTGAGTAAACGAGCTCCAGACAAACTTCATTTACTCTTATTTATTACTGCGGTTTATTTAAGGAGAACTGAGGACGTTTTTATCAAATCACGCCTCATCTGCTCCACTCAGGACCGCCTATGAGTGGGTCAATCCTGCTGCCTACGGCCTGGTGGTGGTGACATCATCAGAGGGGCGGAACCTCCCCTACGGGCGCCTGGAGGACATCCTGAGTCGGGATAGCTCCGCCCTCAACTGCCACACCAACGATGACAAAAACGCCTGGTTCGCTGTCGATCTCGGCCTCTGGGTCATTCCCTCAGCGTACACCCTGAGACATGCCAGGTAACAAAACAAACGCACCCAGAGCCACAGCAGGTGACGAACCAAACGCACCCACAGTCACAGCAGGTGACGAACCAAACGCACCCACAGTCAGAGCAGGTGACGAAACAAACGCACCCACAGTCACAGCAGGTGACGAACCAAACGCACCCACAGTCACAGCAGGTGACGAAACAAACGCACCCAGAGTCACAGCAGGTGACGAAACAAACGCACCCA
>JBBMOE010000119.1:127523-146777 GCA_037975065.1 Chaetodon trifasciatus
CAACATCTATTTTGTGCTATATGTATGTATATATACAGAATAAATAAAAATAGATATAATGAATAAAACACAAAAATGTTGTGATTTGCCGCAATATGAATACATTGAATTGTGGCAAACAAAAGAATATTCACTGTTTGAATTATTGAGATTAATACAGAAGACCACAACTAATCATCCACCGCTGCTGCGGTCAGCTTTTCCTGCTCCTCCTCCTGCTCCTGCTCCTCCTCCTCCTCCTCCTGCTGCTCCTCCTCCTCCTGCAGGGGTTATGGCCGTTCAGCGTTGAGGAACTGGGTCTTCCAGGTGTCGAAGGACGGTCAGAACTGGACGACTCTCTACACCCACGTAGACGACTGCAGCCTCAATGAACCGGGGTACGACGCTCCTCTGATCAGTTAATCAGCTGTTTAATCAGGAAGTAGAAGAAAGTACCCAGAATTCCCCACTAATCCCACCAATAGGGGAACTGAGAGACTGATGTCTACAGCTGTCGTCCGTGCGTTGCAGGTCGACGGCCACGTGGCCTCTGGACCCGTCCAAAGAGGAGAAGCAGGGCTGGAGACACATCCGGATCAAGCAGATGGGGAAGAACGCCAGCGGGCAGACTCACTACCTGTCTCTGTCCGGACTCGAGCTGTACGGCACCGTCACCGCCGTGTGCGAGGACCAGCTCGGTAAGACCGCCGTCTGAAACAAACAGTCCAGCGAGCTGCCGTCCAAGCGGCTCAGATATCACATGAGCTCAAGAGCGTTTCATGTCCTCTGCGTTCTGATTCGTCCTCTTGTGTCTTGTCATCTGTTGGATTGTCCCTCTGTCAGCTGAATGTTTGATGGAAGCCTTCCTCTCTCCGTCCTCCTCTTCAGGTAAAGCTGTGAAGGAGGCGGAGGCGAACCTTCGCCGCCAGCGGCGCCTGTTTCGCTCCCAGGTGATGAAGTACATCGTCCCGGGGGCGCGGGTCGTCCGCGGCATCGACTGGAAGTGGCGCGACCAGGACGGGAACCCGGCCGGAGAGGGCACCGTCACCGGAGAGGCCCACAACGGTAAGACGCGTCCAGAGAGGACAGATGTCCTGAAAGCTTGTTTTCATTCGTTCGTCCTGCAGGAACGAGGACTCCAGAAGCAGCTCGGTGCGTCCACAGTGACTCGTGTTTGACGCCTTCTCTCGTCTTCAGGTTTCGTTCGTGGGGGTCCGGCTCCATGTTTCTGCTCTCAGGCTCGACTGTGGGAAGATATTTGTGGCATCAGCTTCTGAGTTCAGGATTTGTCTTTTCAGAATTTAAAATTCAGACGTTTTGGTGGAAGTCGTTTAAATTTAGATTAACTGTGAGACGCTTCAGAGACTCAGGAGAGCAAACGAGCTCAGAAGAAAAGACGGAGCTGAAACGTCAGTGCTGGCTCCTGAAGGCACCACGAGTCTCAGAACCAACTCAAAATGGCTTCAGCACATTATTTTAAACTGATGGTGCAGATTCAGTTTGAAACTCGCTGCTGGTTCAAATGTCCGCCCACAGTCAGCGTTCATGTTCTCATCTGTAATCAGCTCCGTTCTGTCAAACAGGATCTCAGGAGGAACCGCCCTGCGTTAACCCTTTCCTCCCTGAACTCTCCTACACACGACCTCTAACACGACCAGGCTGACCGCTGGTTACAAACACTGACCAGGAGTTTAGACGTCCTGTCGCTCAGCAGACACATTTCACACCTGGTGGGCATCGAGACAGTAGAAGACGTCCTTCAAGGAGTCCTCAGACTGATGCTGCCTGTACAGTCCACACAGTGAATGATGCGTTCAGGCGCGGCACTGTGTGTAGGTCAGCTGTGTGTGGCAGCGCTCAGAGTCCAGAACACATCATGAGCTCAGAGCTTGAAGTGTAAAAAGACGTTTAGGCTGCAGCCACGTGTGACAACATGAGACAGCATCAGGCGGACGGTCTTTAAGACGTCCTCACACACACACACACACACACACACACACACGCACACACACGCCTGCCTTCCTCCTCCTCTGCTCCTCCTCCTCCTGCTCCTGCTCCTCTCGTTGTTTGTGTTTGACTTCAGATCTGATGTCCTGTCCGTCAGCTGAGCGCGTGGAGGCGCCGCCGGCCGCTCAGCTGAGCGTCATTGAAATCATGCTCCAGGATTGTTGTTGTTCCTCAGTTTAATTTCTTTCTTTGTGGCTTTTTCACGCTTTGCATTTGCCAGAAATATTTTCTACTTAAGCTTTGATTATCATTTTCTGTGACTGTGTTTATAATTTTCTCTCTCATCGCTCCACCTGGACCAAAGCCTCACGTAGGATTTTAAAACTCAAAGCTTTGAAGAGCATCAGAGATGAGACGTGTCTCTGACTCGTGTGATGTCCGTTAAAACGCAGAATCCGTCCTCCACAGGCAGCTCAGGCCTGTCAGACCGTGCTGAGGGCTGAGGGCATGTCAGACAGAGCTCTTAATGCTCTAAAAATGGATGTAAAAATCACAGATTTCTTTAAACGTGGTCAAACTTTATTAAAAACAACAAATGAACAGTGAGATTGAAAAAGTTAAGCCTCTAAAGTGACAGGATGAAAGATGAAGGCTGCGTTCAGAGCTCCTCCTCTGTCCTCTGCTGTCTGTGTCCAATGAAGCTGAAATGACAAAAACAACCCGTGTGGCTCAAGATGAGACTTCATCAGATTAATGGAAAAGACAAACACGTCAAATGGATTTCCTCTCATGTGTTTTCAGTCACTTCCTGTCAGTGACGTCCGCTGAGGGCTCATAACGTGCTTTATGTTCAGCAGTCGCAGATACTTCAGCTGATTGGCTCTCATGCCTGCTGCCTTTTTCTAAAGTCCCGACCTCATCGTCGTGTTATTGGCTGGGAGGGACACACCCACTGTCCAAAGCGTCCAGCCCAGAAACGTCCCAATGAGAAAACAGAGCGGTTCTCTGCACATAAACACGTCCCCGCACTCCTCCAGTGGGTCATCAGGGACGATTAGTCTGTCTGTGCGTCCTGCAGAGGACCTAAAATAAACAAGGTAACAGCTGATCGACCTGGAAACACCTGTCCTCAACACGTTCGTGCTCGTTTACATGTTTCCTCTGATGATTACAATCAACCAGGTGGGTCAGGGTCGTGGTCTCGTGTCCACACGTTGTGTCCTGCAGGGATCTGGTCCAGTGTGGAGCTGCTCTGACTGTAAGCTGCTTCTCTGCTGTCTGTCTGCCTCTCTCTGTCTCTGTCTCTCTGTCTCTCTCTGTCTCTCTCTGCCGGGTCTCTGACATCCATCCGTCCGTCTCCCTCCTATCTCTCTGTCCATCCAGGCTGGATTGATGTAACCTGGGATGCTGGCGGCTCTAACTCTTACCGTATGGGCGCTGAAGGGAAGTTTGACCTCAAGCTTGCTCCAGGGTACGACCCTGAGTCGGCTGCCACAGCGCCGTCACCCAAACCTGTCTCATCCACTGTTTCAGGCCCCGCCTCCTCCGCGGTGGGACCCTCTGTGACCCCGGCGGCCAGCGGCGGCACCACCACCACCACCTCCTCTTCGTCCTCCTCCACCTCGTCCTCCTCGCAGCAGCAGTCGTGGAGCAGCCTGGTGAAAAATAACTGTCCCGACAAGGGCGGGGCCACGTCGCTGGGCGGGGCCAGCTCCTCCAGCAGGAAGGGCAGCAGCAGCTCCGTCTGCAGCGTCGCCTCTTCCTCCGACATCAGCCTGAGCTCCTCCGCGGGGCTGCCGGGCGCAGGGGGTCTGCGGCTGGAGAGGAGGGCCGAGGGGCTGCTGCTCGACCAGGGCTCCGGGGCGGGAGGAGTCATGGGGGGCGGCTCCGACGGACAGCAGCAGGAGCCCATCGTCGTGCTGTCCTCCGCGGTGGAGGGCGGGTCCGGCTCTGCATCCAGCTCCGGCACGCTCACCGCCGACACGCCCGCCCCCGGCGACGAAGCCAGGAACAAGGACTCGTCCACAGGGACCGCCGACCCGGCAGCGGCCATCTCCATGGGGCTGGTGAGCGTGAGCTCCCCCGACGTCAGCTCCGTGTCGGAGTCGTCCAGCAAGGACACGCCTTCCCAGAGGCCCCTGTGCTCGGCTGCCAACGCACGGCTGTCTGTCAGCTCCCTGCTGGCCGCCGGCGCTCCCATGAGCTCCAGCGCCAGCGTGCCCAACCTTTCGTCTCGGGAGGCCAGCCTCATGGAGTCCTTCGTCCGCCGCGCGCCCAACATGTCGCGCACCAACGCCACCAACAACATGAACCTGAGCCGCAGCAGCAGCGACAACAACACCAACACGCTGGGCAGGAACGTCATGAGCACGGCCAGTGAGTACTGCAGTATTACTTACTGATACTACACTGTAGCTGCCAGGGAGTACGAGTACTGCAGCGGTACTGCAGTCCACGCTGAGTTCAGGGACAGTTGACGCAGTCTGGACTAACACGTCAGCACTAACGAAGCGTAACACCATTAAACAAGTTACCGCTCCAGACACAAACACCTGTACCTGTAACAGACACACCTGAGAGTGCAGGAACAGGTGTTCTGAACCTGTTTGTTCACTCATCTGCAAATGTAGGTGAAACACTTTGACCTGTCGTCAAAAAGCAGCCAGCAGACTGGACGAGGAGGAGATGAAGAAGTGACGACTTTAGTGGAGACAAAAATAAAGTTTGATTTTTAGTCCTTTTCATGATGTCACACATTCAAAGACCAGCACAGGTGACATGTAAAGGTCATGTAAAGGTCATGTAAAGGTCAATCATATCACAGATTAACAGTAATTTAGAGGAACATTTTGGAGCTGCAGATAAACTTCACCTTGAACGCTCCCTGGTCATTCAGGACCCTTTTTAGGGGCCAGCAGAGGAACCTGGACCTGGTTCCTGTCCTGGTTTCTGTCCTGGTTTCTGTCCTGGGGGTGTGGGTGGAGGTCCTGGGTTCCTCTCTGAGGTCCTGGACATGTTCCTGTGGTCAAAGGCACAGAGTCCAGTGTGACTGAGTTCAGACGTGAGCGTCTGCTGGTCTACATCAGCATGAGCGTCCTCCAGCCAATCAGCAGCCGTGTCCAGTCAGTCAGCTGACCACAGCTTAACGAGCTTCACCTGCTGCTTCGTCTCTTTGGTTCCTGACCGACTAACCGCCCTCTGTTTGTTTGTGTGTGTGTCTGTTTGTTTGTTTGTTTGTTGTTTGCAGCTTCTCCTCTCATGGGCGCTCAGAGCTTTCCTAACCTCACCACCACCGGCACCACCTCCACCGTTACCATGTCAACCTCCATAGTAACCAGCAGCAATAACGTAGCCACGGCGACCACGGGTCTGTCGGTGGGCCAGTTGCTAAGCAACACCCTGACGACCAGCCTGACGTCCACATCCAGTGAGAGCGACACGGGACAGGAGGCGGAGTTCTCTTTGTATGGTCGGTGAACACACACACACACACACACACACACACACAGATGCACGCACTGACACACACACACACACACACACACACACACACACACACACACACACACACACACACACACACACACACTCACTCACTCTCAGGCTGCACTAACTTGCTTCCTAACATTTGTCTCATGAGCAGACTATCGAGGACAAACATCACACTTCTTGACACTTTGTCACCTTTATTAACACGTTATTTCTGCTTCAGGTCAGTCAGGTGTGGCTGCAGGTGTGACTGCAGGTGTGACTGCAGGTGTGGCTGCAGGTGTGACTGCAGGTGTGGCTGCAGGTGTCACATGACTCTGCAAAGCCCTCCCCTCACACCTGAGTGTTTATGTGCTGAATGTCAGCATTAGAAATGAGAACAGACAGAATGATGAAGAGCAGCGAAGACACAGTTTAGAGCAGTCTGTCTGTCCCTTTATCTGTCCTTCTGTCTGTCCCTCTGTCTGTCTGTCAGTACTTCAGGTCTTTTGAAGTGTTTGGAGGAGGACGTTTAGTCTGTTCTCTTGTCTCTTCTTGTGTCTCTTCTCCTGTCTCTTGTCCTTTCTCTTCTCGTGTCTCTTGTCCTGTCTATTCTCGTGTCCTTTCTCTTGTCTCTTGTCCTGTCTCTTCTCGTGTCTCCTCTCATGTCTCGTCTTCATCCTCCTGTAGACTTCCTGGACAGCTGTCGTGCCAACACGCTATTGGCTGAGCTGGACGATGAGGAGGACCTCCCAGAGCCCGACGACGATGATGATGAGAACGAAGACGACAATCAGGAGGACCAGGAGTACGAGGAGGTCCTGGTAATGGAGCTTTTTGTTTGGCACTTAATACGACAGCTTGAGCAGTGAGTAACAGGAAGTGATGTCAGAAGGCGTGATGAGCGTGTGGCTGCTGTCCTGTAGGAGGAGGAGGAGTATGAGACCAAAGGAGGTCGCAGGAGGACGTGGGACGACGACTTCGTCCTGAAGAGACAGTTTTCTGCGCTGGTCCCCGCCTTTGACCCCCGACCAGGAAGAACCAACGTCCAGCAGACCACCGACCTGGAGATCCCCCCGCCAGGTACGGCGCTGACCATCAGCACCTGTGGGTGCCTGAAGCGCTCAGGGTCATGTGACCAGCTTCAGCTTGCAGCTGGTGTGTGTGATGTCACATGACGTCGCTCAGGTTCTCTGTTAACACTCACCTGACTGTTTGAGCTGAAGTTCACCTCCCTTTTCCTTCTGTCAGGAACTCCTCACTCGGAGGTTCAGGAGGAGGTGGAGTGTGCTCCTTCTCCTCACCTGTCCCTCACCCTGAAGGTAAGACAGCCTCCTGTCCTCGTCAGCTGTCTCTGGGTTCAGTCTTCAGCAGTGAAAGTCCTGAAGGTTTGAAAAGTCATTTTTCAGGTCACATGTGTCTCTCGTCCGTCTCTCTGTGTGCATCCAGGTGGCGGGGCTGGGGACGACCCGGGAGGTGGAGCTCCCCCTGTCAAACTACAAGTCCACCATCTTCTACTACGTCCAGCGGCTGCTGCAGCTCTCCTGCAACGGAGCCGTGAAGACGGACAAACTACGACGCATCTGGGAGCCCACGTACACGTAAGAGGAGGTCCAGAGTCTGGATCAGGTCTGAACGTCTCACACAGGACGAGGTCTTAACGCTCTTCTCTGTCCTGCAGGATCATGTACAGAGAGCTGAAGGACTCGGACAAAGAGAAGGAGAGCGGAAAGACGGTGAGTCTGTCTTCAAACTGTCTCCTGTCTTCTCTCTCTGACCTCACCTCCAGTCTTTAAATATCAGATCACACGTCGTCTCGTCTCGCCTGCGGTGGACAAAGTCCACAGACAAATAGTCAAATGGGATGTTGAGGTGAGGGACGGCAGTCTGGTCCAGCTTTTTATGTCCAGCAGTGCAGATCTGGTGTCTGCGCTGCTCCACCCACCAGCAGAAAGAGTACTTAAAGCATGAAGACAGGTGAGGACAGAGGACGGAGGACACAGTGAGTCAGGACAGCCACAGGAAGCGGTGAGGACGGAGGTCATCATTGACTCTCCTTCAGTCTCAGCTGAAGACACAGAATAACGGACTGTCTGCTGACAGAGACTCTACAGTGAAGCAAACCCAGAGCCTGACCTCTGACCTCTGACCTCTGACCTCTGACCTTTGACCTCTGACCTCTGACCTCTGGTCCGTTTTCCTCCTCCAGGACTTGTGTGAACACAGCATCGGTGTCGGCGGTCGTTCCGGCGGTCTCAGCCCGAGCTCGGTTTCAGCCAACCAGAGCAGTGAGATCCTGGGCGTCGCCAGAGAGGCGGCACAGGCGAAGGCGGGCTGCAGCCAGAACGCCTGCGGGGTGGAGGACGTCCTGCAGCTGCTGCGCATCCTCTACATCATCGGAGGAGACGGAGCCTCCAACGCACGCACGCTGCAGGAGGGTACGAGCACACGCACACACGCACACGCACGCACACGCACACACACGCACACACGCTGCAGGAGGGTACGAACACACACACACACACACACACACACACACACACACACACACACACACGCACTCATGCTGCAGGAGGGTACGAGCACACGCACACACACACGCACGCACACACGCACACATGCTGCAGGAGGGTACGAGCAGACACACACACACACACTGCAGGAAGGCACAAACACACATTTGTCTCAGAGGTTGGACTCTGTCTCACACAGACGTCTGAGCACTTCCTGTTTCCTGTTTGTTTGTTTATCAGCTTTGTTTGTTTGTGCAGACTTTGACGAGCTGCAGTTCAACGCGTCTCCAGAGGAGTTCACCAGCAAGAAGATCACAACCAAGATCCTGCAGCAGATCGAGGTCAGTTCAGTTTCCGCTGCAGCTTCACGATCACTTCCTGTCCACAGGATGAGCGCAAAGCTGACCTCAGATCAGCGATGGCGCCGTTGGTCCGGCTGGTTATCGGCCGGAGAGGCAGCATGTTGACCAGTGTCTGTCTGTCCTCAGGAGCCTCTGGCTCTGGCCAGCGGAGCTCTGCCCGACTGGTGTGAGCAGCTGACCTCCAAGTGTCCTTTCCTCATCCCCTTCGAGACCCGACAGCTCTACTTCACCTGCACGGCATTTGGGGCGTCCAGGTGAGTCTGAACGCACAGGAACCTGAACAGAAACCAGACAAAAAAAAACTAAAAATGAACCCAGAAGTTTGACCTTGTTAATGTCCTGGAGACCCCGAAAAGATTTTAAAGTGTCCAAAGGTGAATACATCCTGAAACGTGACCTCTGACCTCTGTCCACTGACCTGTGACCTCTGACCCCGGCGTGTCTGCAGGGCGATCGTGTGGCTGCAGAACCGGCGGGAGGCGACCATGGAGCGCTCTCGGCCGTCCACCACGGTGCGGCGGGACGACCCCGGAGAGTTCAGGGTGGGTCGGCTCAAACACGAGCGAGTCAAAGTGCCCCGAGGAGAAGCCATGATGGAGTGGGCCGAGTCCGTCATGCAGCTCCACGCCGACAGGAAGTCCGTGCTGGAGGTGAGCAGCACAGCGCTGAGTCAGCGCAACGCCAGCGGCTTCATTTCTACGACTTTTGCAGAAGGCGTCACTGACTGTGTGTCTCTGTCCAGGTGGAGTTCCAGGGTGAGGAGGGAACCGGTCTCGGTCCGACTCTGGAGTTTTACGCTTTAGTGGCGGCAGAGTTCCAGAGGACGTCACTGGGGATCTGGCTTTGTGACGACGACTTCCCCGATGACGAGTCCCGGCAGGTGAGACACAAAGACATGTTTCGCCTGAAGCTCTCTGAAGGTCCAGTGTGGTTCGCGTCTGTTGACGCAGGTCTGCGCTGGTCTCTGGTTCACTGATGGTGGAACCAGTAAACAGATGTGTTCTCCTGACATGCCGTCGGTCTTGAATCTGTGTCCTGTGATCCTGTCCAAGCTCCGCGGGACCCTGAGCCTCGTCCTGTCTTTGTGTTGCAGGTGGACCTGGGCGGCGGCCTGAAGCCTCCTGGTTTCTATGTGCAGCGCTCCTGCGGTCTGTTCCCGGCCCCGTTCCCTCAGGACAGCGAGGAGCTGGAGCGGATCACCAAGCTCTTCCACTTCCTTGGCATCTTCCTGGCCAAGTGCATCCAGGACAACCGGCTGGTGGACCTGCCCGTCTCCCAGCCCTTCTTCAAGCTGCTCTGCATGGGGGACATCAAGTCCAACATGAGCAAGCTGCTCTACCAGTCTCGCTGCCCGCCGCAGGGTCACGACCCAGAGCGCCTCCACCTGCAGCCCTTCCTGCTGCTGTCCGAGGTGCAGTCGGAGGCGTCCACCGAGGAGAGCCAGGAGACGTACTCCGTGGGCAGCTTCGACGAGGACTCCAAGTCCGAGTTTATCATGGACCCCCCGAAACCCAAGCCGCCCGCCTGGTACCACGGCATCCTCACCTGGGACGACTTCCAGCTCGTCAACCCGCACAGGTGAGACGGAGAGGGCGGGTCAGAGGTCGCAGCGGCTCCTCTGAGCGTCGGTGAACTCACGCCTCTGTGTTCGTGGTGTCGCTGATCACCTCCTCTCTCCTTTCTCCTCCTGCAGGGCGAGCTTCCTGAAGGAGGTCAAGGAGCTGGCGGTGAAGAGGAGGCAGATTCTGGCCAGTAAGAGTTTGTCTGAAGACGAGAAGAACACCAGACTGCAGGACCTGATGCTGAGGAACCCGCTGGGCTCCGGACCCCCCCTCAGCATCGAGGACCTCGGGTACCACGCGAGACTTAATCTGATTATCCGCTCGTTCACTGATCAGCTGATCAGCTGGTCAGTGAACAAGCCTCTGTCTCTGTCTCTGCCTTTGTCTGTCTGTCCAGGTTGAACTTCCAGTTCTGTCCGTCCTCGAAGGTCCACGGGTTCTCAGCGGTGGACCTCAAACCAAACGGAGACGACGAGGTAAAGACACACCTGAGACCATCTTTGTGGCTGTAAATGTGAACAAACTCAGTCAGAAAATATTAATAACAATTTACTGTTACAAATAACCTGTGTGTGTGTGTGTGTGTGTGTGTGTGTGTGTGTGTGTGTGTGTGTGTGTGTGTGTGTAGATGGTGACCATGGAGAATGCAGAGGAGTACGTGGAGTTGATGTTTGACTTGTGTATGCACACCGGCATCCAGAAGCAGATGGAAGCCTTCAGAGGTACACACACACACACACACACACACACACACATACACACACACACACACACACACACACACACACACATACACACACACACACACAGAGTCTCTGTCAGATGTTCATGTCGGGCGGAACACAAGTTGAAGAAGCTGTTAGCTTAGCATAGCTCACATAAAGGATTACAGTCAGACTGTGTGTCAACATCTGTCCCTTGTTTCCTCTCCTCCCTTGTTTCCTCTCCTCTCTTGTTTCCTCCTCTCCTCCCTTGTTTCCTCTCCTCTCCTCCCTTGTTTCCTCTCCTCTCTTGTTTCCTCCTCTCCTCCCTTGTTTCCTCTCCTCTCTTGTTTCCTCTCCTCTCCTCCCTTGTTTCCTCTCCTCTCGTTTCCTCCTCTCCTCCCTTGTTTCCTCTCCTCCCTCGTTTCCTCTCCTCTCTTGTTTCCTCCTCTCCTCCCTTGTTTCCTCTCCTCTCTTGTTTCCTCTCCTCTCCTCCCTTGTTTCCTCTCCTCTCGTTTCCTCCTCTCCTCCCTTGTTTCCTCTCCTCCCTCGTTTCCTCTCCTCTCTTGTTTCCTCCTCTCCTCCCTTGTTTCCTCTCCTCTCTTGTTTCCTCCTCTCCTCTCGTTTCCTCCTCTCCTCCCTTGTTTCCTCTCCTCTCGTTTCCTCCTCTCCTGTCTTGATTCCTCCTCTTCTCTCTCCTCTCCTCTCTTCTCCTCTCGTTTCCTCTCCTCTCCTCCCTTGTTTCCTCCTCTCCTCTCTTGTTTCCTCCTCTCCTCCCGTTTCCTCCTCTCCTCCCTCGTTTCCTCTCCTCTCTTGTTTCCTCCTCTCCTCGCTTGTTTCCTCTCCTCTCGTTTCCTCCTCTCCTGTCTTGTTTCCTCCTCTCCTCCCTTGTTTCCTCTCTTCTCTTGTTTCCTCCTCTCCTCCCTTGTTTCCTCTCCTCTCTCGTTTCCTCCTCTCCTCTCCTGCTCAGAGGGTTTTAATCGAGTGTTTCCGATGGAGAAGTTGAGCTCCTTCAGCCATAAGGAGGTGCAGATGATCCTGTGCGGGAACCAATCCCCTTCCTGGACCGCTGATGACATCATCAACTACACCGAACCAAAGCTGGGTTACACCAGAGACAGGTGCGTCCCGGCCGACAGGTGTTTCCTGTTCTTTCCCCTTGCGAGCGGCTTGACGTGACCCTCTCTCTCCTTCAGCCCCGGCTTCCTGCGCTTCGTCAGAGTTTTGTGCGGGATGTCGTCCGACGAGCGGAAAGCGTTCCTCCAGTTCACCACCGGCTGCTCCACGCTGCCCCCCGGAGGCCTCGCCAACCTGCACCCCCGCCTCACCATCGTCAGGAAGGTAAGCTCCCTCTCTGATTGGCACGTCAGCCGACGGTAAAGCGACGTAGATCTGAAGTTTGTGTGTTCGATGCCTTCAGGGCACGTGGGAATTTCCACCAAACAGCATGAAGGCTTTGTTGATGTCAATGAAGTTTAGACACAAAAACAGAAAAAAGATTTGAAGACGTTACGTTTCTACTCCATCAGACCTCCTTTAAAAAGTCTGTTTCTGCTGAGGTGAGTGAATCTGATTGGCCGCTGCCTCCCCGCAGGTGGACGCCACAGACTCCAGTTACCCATCAGTCAACACGTGCGTTCACTACCTGAAGCTTCCTGAATATTCCTCCGAGGACATCATGAGAGAGCGTCTGTTAGCTGCCACCATGGAGAAAGGCTTCCACCTCAACTGACCGCCGCCGCCGCCACACTGAGCATGCTCCTCGAGTCCGTCTCGCCGCCCGCCGCGTGATTGACAGATCAGCCAGCCAATCCAAACCAGCCGACTGACTGACCGACTGCCTGCTGGAGGACGAGGAGGAGGACTAATGTTACAGAATAAAGTTCAAGAAAAGCTCACATCCTTAACCTCCATCATCTCCTTCATCATCATCCTCCTCCTCACCCACCTGAGCTGCTGTGTGCGTGTGTGCGCCTGTGTGTGTGTGGGACCTTCCTCCTCCTCCTCCTCCTGTCTGTCCTCAGTTTAGTGCCTGGTTTGACTCGTAGCTTCTGTTTCAGTTCCTCCTCAAACAATCATGCTCCTCCTCCTCCTCCCCTTCTTTTTGTTTTTATTTTGTTTTACTGCTTTTTGTTTCCGTGTGTGTGCGACAGTTTTCGGGTTGTTTCTGACTCAAAGGTCAGAGTGCATTTGGTGTTCTTTTACAATGAAGCTAGAGACAGAAACACTGGTGGTGTGCGAGCACATCTGAAGAGAACCTAAAGTAAAAGCTCTGCTCTCCTGTATTTTCTTTGTATATTATAAACATTTATTTAACTCAAGTTGCAGTTTGAGGTAAACAGATATTTTCAAATGTGTATGCTCCAAAAAAATAATCATTAAAATGTTTGCAAAGTATGAAATACAGACGAGTCCTGTGGTCTGTGCAGTGCTAAATGCTACATGCTAACAGTTTAGCTGCAGCTGCATGAGATCTGAGCGCAGAGACGGTGGACAGACGCTCAAACGTCTCTGCTTCAGTCACATCATGAGTCAGGGACACTGAACTGCAGTCATGAGCCTCAGTTAAAGTTCATGTCAGCAAAAATATGCAAATGCAGTAACTCGGAAGGATTTCAGCTTTAATGAGGACACTTATGAGACGAAAACATTAAAATCAGATGTTCATGAGCTTTAGTCCTGAAGGGCTGCTGTAAGTCCTTCAGGCCACCAGGTGTCACTGCACTGCCGAGTTAAAGCCCAAAGCTTCATGGAGCTTCATTCAGCCTCACTGAAATGACTGAACGTCCCGTCAGGAACGAATGAAGGTGACTCGACACGACTCGATGGATTTTTGTCCTTTGGGTGAAATGAGCCTTTAATCCGTCAGTGGTTTGGAGTCAAAGTTCACATTCGACTGAAAATCAACCTGCTGAATCAGACCAATAGCAGGCCGGTTCTCAGTCCATGTGACTACAGCGTGCTAATTAGCATGCTAATATGCTAATGAGAGTTCATGTTGATTTATTGGCATCAGAACGTCGTTGGCAGCTTTACAGAGAATCTGAGCTCGATTCAGTTCATCAGTCGAGTCCGACTCCACCTGCTGATGACGCTCTGAAACGCTGTGACATCACTTCCTGTGGGTGTCACGTCTCAGCCATCAGCCATCTTGTCGAGGGCAGTGAGTGGTGCGAGGATGCGGCTCTTGTTTGTCTCCACGATGTGTCCGTTCTGGATCATCTCATCCAGGATGATGTGAACTCGGTCCAGGTTGAACATGATCTGAAGAAAGAGTCAGAGAAACAACCGAAAACTACAAACACACAGGCAGGAAGTACAGGCGTGACGTCACGCCAACAGACAGCAGCTGAGGCTGCGGTCACATGGAAGGATACGTCCAGTTCACTCTGTGGGGACACGGACAGACAGACACAGACACAGTTATCAGACTGGAAACTGACAGTAAACACAAGCGTTCTGTTGTCTGACGTGACTCTGATCCCTTGAACTCACCACTCGGCTGAAGTATTTATCCAGAACCTCCACGAAGTTGTGAACCAGCTCGTAGACGGACAGCTCGTTCTGTAGATACCGCAGAGATCCAACGTCACCGTCAGCTGAACGCTGAAGTTTTATTATCGAGTATTAAGACGTTTTCCTCTAACAGGTGCATCGAGAGGCGAGCAGGTGTGTGTCTCACCTCACTGTCTGTGACTCCGACCACGATGTACAGAGCGGCGTACTGACGGTAGATCAGTTTGAAGTCTTTGTACTCCACAAAGGAACACTGCAAAACACAGAGACAGACAGACAGGTGGACAGAGAGACAGTGAGACAGACGGTCAGTGAGACAGAGAGACAGACAGACAGTCAGAGAGACAGTGAGACAGACAGACAGGCAGACAGTGAGACAGACGGTCAGTGAGACAGACAGGTGGTCAGAGAGACAGTGAGACAGACGGTCAGTGAGACAGAGAGACAGACAGACAGTCAGAGAGACAGTGAGACAGACAAACAGGCAGACAGTGAGACAGACGGTCAGTGAGACAGACAGGTGGACAGTGAGACAGACAGATGGACAGACAGTCAGAGAGACAGTGAGACAGACAGGCAGTCAGTGAGACAGACAGACAGGTGGACAGACAGACAGAGAGAAAGACAGACAGTGAGACAGACGGTCAGTGAGACAGACAGGTGGACAGAGAGACAGTGAGACAGACAGACAGACAGACAGACAGACAGACAGACAGGTGGACAGTGAGACAGACAGACAGACAGGTGGACAGACAGACAGACAGGTGGACAGACAGACAGACAGGTGGACAGACAGACAGACAGACAGACAGACACCTGGTCCTTCTTGCGGCTCAGGCAGCAGCGGACCACGTCGGCCTCCAGCAGCGCCCTCCTGCTCAGCTCCACAGGTTGGTAGTACCTGGACAGTCTGGTCTGTCCCTGCCGGTTCACCATCAGCACAAACTTTATCATCGTCGGGTCAGACTGACAGCTCAGGTAGGACACCGTCACACCTGCTGAAGCTGAGAGGATTCTTCAGTCAGTCCGACAGCTGAGACATCAGCACCAACTCCTGATCATCGATCGATCGATGTCCCATTTCAGAATAATGGATATTACATTATTGGGTTATAATCATTGATGAGATGTTAGTAAGACATTTTAACACACTCCTGTCAAACAGCCGTTTAGAATGGCTGCAGCTGCGTTTACGGCTTCCGTTACCGACACACCGGAATATCTGAGGGCTCTTGAAGCAAGCGTCCTCATATATCGTACGTTTAAAGTAAAAACCCGTTCACAACCGTCAATAAACGATTATTAAATACATCATACGGCTTCTTTATGGCCAGTGTTTAGTGTCACATATCGGTTAATATCGTGAATATTCTCTTCCACTTACCGGCAGCTGTTAGCTTGTAGCCGGAGTGTAGCTAAATGAGCCCCATTACACAGGCTAACAACAACATGCTAACTGCTGTTAGCTTGTTCTACATATGCGTTTGGAAACAACGAGACGTCGCAGTCACTCGCGCTTTAAACTTTAGGTTATCTTAAAGTGACTTCTTTATTAAACAAACAAAATGTTTCAGTTACTAACGCTATGAAGCTAACTGGAGAAGTAGGCATCTCCAACGCATGCGCAGTAAAGCCCAGAGGTGTGTTCAGTGGCCGATGGTAAAGAAGAGCTTTGCGTCTCTGCCCCCATTTCAGGCTGTATAGGCTTCACTGCTGCAAAAGAAAACAAAAACCTTAAATGTTTTTACAGAAACAAATTTACTCACAATTTTTAAAATAAAAAGGATATTGATTAAAACTCATTTTCGATTTTTCTTAATAAGAGCATTAAACAATGTAAAGGCATAAATAAAAAGTACAATAAAAGCTTGTAAATGGAAATAAAGTGAAAATGACATCATAAAGAGAAAATAAACAAGTAAAGGCGGTGTACAGTCTAGATGCTATTTTAACTCTGTATTCTTTTAGAAACAACTGCATTTGTATATTTAAACAAATTTAATCCAAATCAATTTAACAAAACTAATAATAATTGTAATATGGGGGGGAGGGGGGTCTTCACACTCAGAATATAGAATCTTATTTAATTTGATTGTCCATAATGTTTAAAATGACGCCTATAGTGTTGACGATTAAATAAAAGAGATGAGAGAGAGATTCTGGTGCATTCTTATCTGTATGAATCTTATTGAGGCTCAAAGCTTGAATTTTAATTAATATCTATTGTTCTTGTATCCTGATAGATATAATACTGAACAGGCAGGTTACACCTCAAAATCCAGTATAAGAAAGACACACCGTGTTTCAACAGATGTTCCAGTTGGCTCAGGTTAGTGGGCAGCACTTTGCTTTTGGTCTGTCATAGGTGGTAGTTTATCGGTATCATGACAATAAATACACTAAACATCAGCCTCTCACTCATTTGTAATCCTATTTGTGTGCTTATTTTGAACACTAATGTGTGGATATGTATTTTATTCAGCAAATTATAATACATGTTTCTTTGTTTTGTTTTGTTTTGTTTTGTTTTTTCAAATGATCTGAGAAACTCCACATTCTTTCATTAACGCCTTGCAAATGGAAACACTAGTGCCAATACTTTAGATCGGAATCCAGACTGATTTGGCGATTTCCTACATTTTCCTTGTGCAGTGAATGTTACGTCGTGTATTTGGATGACAGGGAAAAAAAGCAGGATGTATCTTTCCCGTCATGCAGCGCGACTGGGTTCTCCCTCCGTGATCATCGCATCCAGGGAGCGAGAGAGAGAGAGAGAGGGGGAGGGAGAGAGAGAGAGCAGTAATGGCGGCCGGGTAGATCCACACACTAACACCGCGTCCGCAATTAGCCGCACTCACCGCAGCCCTCCGGGGGCAACCAGCCTCACACACCGCGGCGGAGCCAGCGCGAGAGACACGGAGCGGAGGAACGGGATTCACGGGGGACGGGAATTCTTCAGCGTACCGTTGCTGCCTGGGACTTTCCTTCTACTTTTCTAAAAAAAAAAAAAAAAAAAGAAAAGAAAAGAAAAAAGAAAAGAAAGAAAGAAAAAAAACATGGATGAGCACCCCGGCGGAGGAGGGGTCGGAGCGGGCGCCCCACGACAGCCTCCACCGCCACAGCAACAGCAGCAGGGGAGCAACAGCAGCGCTAATCCGCCGATCGGAGGTGGCGGCGGAGGAGTCATGGTGCCGCACCAGCCGGACGAGCTTCCGCGGCCACAGCAACAGTATACCATCCCCGGCATCCTGCACTACATCCAGCATGAGTGGGCCCGGTTCGAGATGGAGAGGGCACACTGGGAAGTGGAGAGGGCCGAGCTCCAGGTTAGCACACTTAGTTTAGCACTGAATGCTGATCAGGCTAACCCAAGCGAAGAACAACAACAGTCGGGGATGCTGTCCCGTATAACGTTACCGGTTAAAAGAAAGCCGTGGTGCGTGCCGACAATCAGCCACATTTGTTATTCCTCGTGACATTGTGGGTTAGAATCACCGTACGCCAAAACTGACGAAAACGGTCACGGCTAACAAAATGTTTGTAACCTAGCTGGCTAAGTGGTTAAGCTAACGGATCAGAGCACGAATAGCGGAATGCATTAGGTTACCGTTAGCGCGACTAGTGCTAGCCGTTAGCTTCGCGGCGCTGTCAAAAGGTAACTTAGCACTTAGCATTCAGTGTTGTTGTCACTTTCCTCTGTTAGTTTATGCGGTTCTACTGTAACCACGCGTTGTTAGCATTGAAACTTCTCATTGTGGACATGAAATCAGTGATTAGTAAAGGAGAAGTGAATCCAGCTGACTGTCAGCTAATCTCTATGCAGCCATTTTGGTTTGTCACGCTAGCTTAGGCAGCTGTGGTGGAAGCTAACGTTGCTGTCTAACCAACAGCTGGACCCAAGTGACCAAAGGGTTGTTTCTGATTGAAGCACCTTTGTGTATTAACAGGTGTTAAAAAGCCTCCATGGCAAATAAATGAGTCCGTTAGCAGCGTTAGCATCACAGACGGAGTGTGTGTTTGGCTGTTAGCAGGAGCTTCACAGCTCTGCTCACCATGAACGAGATCACTCAGGGTTCGATTACTTGACCACATTTACATGATAATCAGGTTACTGCAGTAACGTGAAGTGTGTACTTCACGTTACTGCAGACCAGCTTCTGAAACATCCCGTCTTTAGGAACATTTCCAGGTTTGTTAGCAGTTGAGTGTTAATTAAAACATTGACCACAAAGGAGATGATGATGATGACGATGATGATGATGGTGGTGATGGTGGTGATCCAGCTGCTTTGTGTCTTTCTGATGCCATGTGACTGTTCTGACCAGAGCTGCTTGAATCCAGCCTGAATGCAGGTTATCTACCAACACCTGAGCACAGACCTGATGGTTAAATCAGATCAGTGTCCTTCAGCTTCATTTGCAGGTGTGTTAACATGAGACCAGGATTCCTGTGGTGGGTCAGCGGCCCTCCATGACTGCCTAGTTATTGTAAATATGAATCACGACATCATCCAAATCATGGGCTTTGATAATAGAGGAATTAAAAAACAAAACAAACATGGACGCCTCACATCAGTCCAAGACAACTGTTCAGGTAAATTTGTAAATATAGTGAGTGCAGACTCCTTTAAGCCTGAAGGTCCCGGAGGACATGAAGACTTTAACATGGGAACCTTTCACATCTCCAGCATGTGTCTGATATAATGGGAACACCACATGACCATAAAGTGATACCATGACTTCATAAACGGAGGAAAGCATCTTGACCTGTGGCAGTCATCATCATCATCATCATCATCATCATCATCATCATCATCATCGTCATCATCATCAAATAAAATGCTGTTTGTTTTCAGTGGCCAGATAAACAGAGTGAGGTTCAGTAGAACATACATGGTGTCAACTCTTCGTCTCCTTAGGAGTTTATACGTAGACCCAGGCTGTGAACAGAGAGAGCCTCAGTGTGTTCAGGAGTTCATGAGTTCATGTGTTCATATGTTCATGAGTTCATGAGCTCATTCAGGCTTCAGTTTCTCTATGATTGTGTGTTGGAGAAAGATGGAGTGAAGTGCTGAAGTGTGTGAAATGTGGGGCAGTTCATGTGTTTGTCATAACACACCCTGCAGCACACAGACTGAGGTGTGTGTGTGTGTGTGTGTGTGTGTGTGTGTGTGTGTGTGTGTGTGTGTGTGTGTGTGTGTGTGTGT
>JBBMOE010000119.1:151206-156206 GCA_037975065.1 Chaetodon trifasciatus
CACACTGATTTCCTGTGAGAAAACAGTTGATTTCACTGCCCACTGTCCTTCCCACACCCATGTTTGTAGCCAGGAGGTCAAAGGTCACCCCGTCTACCTGGAGAGCAGAGTCAGGCCGGTGTGTGTCGATGGGCGGGGCAGCGAAGCGCCGCGGTGACTCCATGTTTTGGTAAAGAGGACAGCAGGCTGTAATTAGGCAGCCTGGCCTACTGGGCCCTGCTCTGACAGCCCGGTCCCAGCTGGACGCTAAAAGTAGACCAGCCTGAAATAACACACACACAGACAGACAGACACACACACACACACACACACACACACACACACACACACACACTCACACACACACAAAGGCCGAGGTTCAACGGGCTGTCAGTCACTAAATGAAGGGATGATTAAAGCAGCGTGACGACATTGTCTTGTATTAAACTTCAGGTTGATCATTGTTCATGATCTAATGTTAAGGATCTTCATGTTTAGGATCTTCATGTTAAGGATCTTCATGTTTGGATCTTCATGTTTAGGATCTTCATGTTTGGGATCTTCATGTTTGGGATCTTCATGTTTGGGTCTTCATGTTTAGGATCTTCATGTTTAGGATCTTCATGTTTGGGATCTTCATGTTTGGGTCTTCATGTTTAGGATCTTCATGTTTAGGATCTTCATGTTTAGGATCTTCATGTTTGGGATCTTCATGTTTGGGATCTTCATGTTTAGGATCTTCATGTTTGGGATCTTCATGTTTAGGATCTTCATGTTTGGGTCTTCATGTTTAGGATCTTGTAAACACAGTGTTGTTTTCACTCTCTTGACTTTTTGAAGTCCCCCTCCCCTCCTCCTCCTCCTCCTCCTCCTCCTTTAGCTCAGCCTGGTAAATCTGGGCCAGTGAGCTCACTACTTCATCATCATCATCACCCCTGCGCTCTGACCGCTCCCAGAGGAGCGCTTGATTCATGTTTACCAGGTGTCCTGTCAGGGAGGGGGGGCGTGACTTAAGCTGATCTGAGAGCAGCTTTGCTCTCACAGATGATTGTCTGAAACAAGCTTCAGACCACAGGATCACATTCACATCAGTCCATGCTGGCGTTGTCACATGTCAACAGGTGTACCGTCGTCCTGATGCCTCCAGCTGGTCTGAGATCAGTCACATTTATTATAAAGAAAACAAACCACCGTCCAGTCTGCTGCTCACACAAACACAGAGACGTGGGATTGATGGGTTTTTCTGTCAGGCTTTAGGTCTTTGGTCAGTGGTCACACTTTAAATACCACTGTGCCCAAAACACACACACACACACACACACACACTCACTGGACTGTTGGTCCAGTTTTGTCTTTGAAAGCTTGAGGACATGAAGGAGAGAGTTGTGTGTGAGGACTGAGGCTCAGAATGAGGGTCAAAGTTCAGCAGCAGACAAACATTAACTGAACATGAAGCAGGTCAGAGGACAGACGGGAACACTGCAGCAGTACATCAGCTCACCAGCAGTACTACCAGTACTACGAGTACAAAACATACATGTATGTGTTTCCTGCTGATGACTCAGTGACGTCACTCAGAGCGTCCCTGTCCGGCCCCTGAGGTCAGTCGTAAATTAGAACATACATGAAAAGTATTTATGCTGTGCACGCAATACAACTGTGGTGCTTTTATTTTGAAAAGCGTGCTGGTTTTTTTTGCAAAATTTACGTGAGGACGCACATGCGTGGGTGAACAGCTCCAAGTGATGCTGGCCAGCTAGCCCTCAAAATGTCAGCTCACGCCAAAAAAAGAGAAGTTGATACTGTATGCTGCGCTTGCATCAAGACATGGAGGCTGAATATTTCTGTCCAGAGGTCAAAGGTGAAGCCGCGAGCTCAGTTTGTGGTCCGCAGGTCGCTGCGTTCAAGGATTGCAGTTTGAATCGCCACCACGTGACCAAACACGAGGAGAAATGTCTGATCAAGAGCGCGAGGGAGGCGGATTTTTGCTAGCTAAGCTGCGAAATCAGCAAGGACTTTTTGCTAAACTCTGCACGTCCAGAGACGCAGCTGTCAGGACAAGCTCAGCCTCCAGCACAGCTCAGGTTTCCCAAGAGGCCCCTGAATTAAAAAAATGAATTGCCCACCCCTCGCATACCGGAAGTGTTAGCTAACTAGATAACATCAGTTAGCTAGCGTTAGCTAACTAGTTAATTAGCTACTGAGCTTAATTTTACCGGTCATCGGTAGCGTTAACTAGTTAGCTATCGCTATCAGTTACCTGTAGCATTAGCTGGTTAGCTAACTAGCCCGGTTGTTTTATTGGATTACTTGCTTGAGTTACTTCGTTGTCATCTGTCTCAGTAGTTTTTCCAGACCGCCTGCAGCATCACAGCAACTTGACGCTGACCGTGTCCTCCCATTCGTTGACGTCACCTCGACACACCTGCTGTTGACCGTTAGTGTTTTGAACCTTCACACACTCACAGTTTACACACACGATGTCTTCTGGTCTGTCAGAGGAGCTGTGGCTGTCAATCACAGAGACGGCCAATCAGAGCAGGGCGCAGTTAGTGTGGTCTGTTATGTAATCCTCCTCCAAGACGTCCCCACAACCCCCAAATCTGTCTCTCTGTCTCTCTGTCTGTCCTACTCTCTGTCTGTCTCTCTGTCTCTTTCTCTGTCTGTCTCTCGGGGAGGACCTCTGGTTTTCCCGTCGTCATGGCGACCTTCACGAGAGGAAGTTGCGACCCCCAGTTTGTCCCTGAGTCCCCCTGTTGCCATGGGCACCCTGGCAGAGTACTCAGCTGTGTGTGTGTGTGTGTGTGTGTGTGTGTGTGTGTGTGTGCGTGTGTGTGTGTGTGTGTGTGTGTGTGTGTGTGTGTGTGTGCGTGTGTGTGTGCGCGTGCGCACATTTGTGTGTGTGTGTGTGTGCGTGCATGTGTGTGCATGTGTGTGCATGTGTGTGCGTGTGTATAAATAGGTCCATCAGTGTTGGGTTTCAGGAGCAGCTGCTCAAAGACAGACAGATGGACAGACAGGTGGGCTGTCAGACGAGTAGGTGAGCAGTGAGACAGGTGTGGTCGGTCAGACGGCGGCGCTGCAGCTCGATGGAGGCGATCAGCTGATCGCAGAGCTGAAGGAGACGTGTTGGACAGAAACAAACTTCCATGTTCAGTTTTCATTGATGTGATGAAGAAAGACAGCGAAGCTCAAATATTTGACGTCTTTCATTGTTTCTGCTTGAAAATTGAGATGATTGATCGATGATCAGAAGAGTTCCTGATCATCGTTGTGCTCATTGATCGATCGGTTGATCCCGTCAGGAGCAGTTAATGTTTGGTGTGTCTTCTTTGTTTCTGTCCTTTCCGTTCTGCGATGCTGCTTGAAGACACGTTTCTGTCTCTGAAGTCTTCTTTCCGTCCGTCCTGGTGGTCTCGGTTTGGGGCGCTGACCAGGAGCTGCAGGGTCCTGGTTCAGGTGGGGTCAGAGGCTCCTCCTCTTTGTCCTCCTCACTTCCTGTCTAAAGTCTTCTGTCAGCTGTGTGATGGAGACGTGATAACACAGATGGGACAGCTGTCAGTGAACGCCACACTGGTTTGAGACGTCTGGACATTATCCTCAAACAGCTGACGTGAAGCTGGAGTTCCTGCTTCTGTTCCTTTGACTTTTGGGACGAGCCGTGACATCACTCAGCAGAGCGTCATGTGACTCAGTAGCCTAAATCTGACATGGAGGACACATAACGTCCTCAGTGAAAAGCTCCAGTGGTGTCCAGGTTCTGATGCTGATCAGTGAATGGTGGCGGTGATGTTCCACGTGATCCTCAGGTTGAGTGAGGCCACCACAGAAGAAGAGCGTTGAGGATGAAGCTTCTTAAATCCAGTTTACACACACGGCTGGATTATGAGGCGTTGCTCACGCTCCTTCAAAGAGGAGACGATGCTTAAGACTCGCAGCTCGTCTTCTTTAAAGTCTCAAACTGAAGCCGAGTGGAACCTCGAGGTGTCAGAGGACTGAAAGAGACGCCGTGGAACCGACGTTCATCCAGTTTAACAGACGTTCAGTCGCTCCGAGCTGTCAGACGCCACACGTGTTCGCGGCTCATCGTCCTCAGATGAGCTGAAGCTCAGTGAAGTCACAGCATGTGAGGAGTGTGAGAGCAAAGGATGCGTTCACTGTCCCTGGGTGGATCTCATCCTTTTTCTTTTTCAACATGCAGACGATGAGCCGATGAGTGGACGTTTGTCTGCTGTGTGTGTGTGTGTGTGTGTGTGTGTGTGTGTGTGTGTGTCTCTGCAGGCGAGGATAGCGTTCCTGCAGGGGGAGAGGAAAGGTCAGGAGAACCTGAAGAACGACCTGGTCAGAAGAATAAAGATGTTAGAGTACGCTTTAAAACAGGAAAGGTAAGAGAGCATGACTCAGCACAAGAGCCACGATCTGCTGTGTCATGTTTGAGCCCGTCTATGACTTCAGGGTTCTGATCGATCCGTCAGGTTTCTGATCGATCCGTCAGGTTTCTGATCGATCCATCAGGTTTCTGATTGATCCATCAGGTTTCTGATCGATCCGTCAGGAAACGTTGATCTGAGTCTGCAGTTGTGGTGCGTTTAAGTGCTAATGGGAAACTTAGAGATCCTGTTAATTACACGTTCAGTGTGAAGTTCCCCAAACGTCCACGAGCAGACGATGAAGATGACGATGTTCTACAGGCTGTGACCAAACGCAGCAGCTGCTCTTCTTCATGGGCGCTGACACGTGCAGAAACACTTGGTCTGTGAATCTTTCTGATGTTTCTTCAGAAATATTTCCTTTTGTTTCCTCCGCAGAGCAAAATATCACAAGTTAAAATATGGAACGGAGTTGAATCAGGGGGAGATGAAGATGCCAAGCTTTGAATCAGGTGGGTGGAAACGGAGCAGCCTGGACCTGGTCTGTGTCTCAGACCAGGTCTCTGCAGGCCCTGAAACCTCTTCTACTCTTCACATCAGAAACTCTCCTCTTCCTCCTCCTCTTTAATCTCCTGTCCTCTCTCTGCTTCT